>JABEEM010000266.1:417-46674 GCA_013363185.1 Fusarium secorum
TATACACCAAAGCTGGTAAGAGCACTCTTGATTCTCTCTCTCTCTGTGTCTTTTTCTTCTTCCCATCTTTTCCCTTTTGGCTAAACAAGATAACTAGATCACTTCCGCTATATATGCTGTCTTACAAGTGGTTTTGTTGGGTTTGGTTCCATCCGCCAAGAAGCTCAATACTCGCTTCTCACTCGCTGCGGCTATTCTCAATCTCTTAGCAGCTTTCGCCATTCTTTTGTTGGCTCACGTCGAACATGTTAAGTCTGTTCGACCATCATTCATCCTCACTGCATATTTATTTGTCTCGCTTCTATTTGACGCCGCTCGGCTTCGTACAGAATGGCTCATGTCACCTAACATCGCGTATGCCGCAACTCTTTCAGCCTCAGCAATCTTTAAATTGGCGTTGCTTGTACTAGAAACAGTTGAGAAACGTAGGATACTGATATCAACTGAAAAGCCAATTTCAAAAGAGAGCACAAGTGGCCCCTTTAGCCGTGGGTTCTTTGTTTGGTTGAACTCACTGCTCATCTCAGGCTGGGCTACTGTTCTGACAAACAATGAGCTGCCCACAATCTACGAGAAGCTATCCTCAGAGAAGCTCGCAGTTCGTTTCGGAAAATCATGGAAGAAAGGTATGATAGCACAACTAGATGGGGCAACCACTTCTAATGCGGGATTGCAGCCACTTCGAAGAGCAAGAAACCTTCTCTATTTCTGACAACCGTGACCGTTTTGAGATGGGAGCTTCTGGGTATAATACCACCCCGCGTTGGCATGATCGCGTTGAGTATCTCTCAACCCTTTCTTGTCAGCAATGCATTGCGATTTCTCACGATGCCCGAGTCCGACTCGACACTGAACTTGGGTTATGGTTTGATAGGCGCCTTCGCCTTCGTTTTTATTGGTTCTGCGGTATGATCACACCGGCCGACAGAAGTACTCCAGGCTGACATTACATAGCTACTCACAGCTTGGTACGAGCATCTGACATTCAGAGCTGGCGCTATGGTAAGAGGGGGCTTGATGACCATGGTTTACAGGAAAATGCTCCAACTTCCTACCGACGACCTCGGCGAGTCTTCAGCTGTCACACTCATGGGAAATGATGTGGAAACCCTGATTGAGAAACTTCACATGCTCTTGGTCGAATCCTGGGCGAACACTCTCACAGTTGGTATTGCTATGTACCTGCTGGCAGCACAGCTTGGCGCTGTTTGTGTTGCTCCTATCGTGACAGCAATCAGTGAGTAATTCTGTTTTCTCGACCAATATATTCTAACTGTGTAGTCTGCCTCCTCCTCACGGGTTCTATTGGCAAGATGATGGTCGCTCGCCAGATCAAATATCAGAAGGCCACTCAGGACCGCATCAATCTTACTTCTGAGGTTCTCGGCTCAATGAAACCAGTCAAGATGCTTGGACTGTCGGAAAGATTCAGCAGCCTCATTTCTCAGAAACGAGATGAAGAGATCAAAGCCAGTAAACATTACCGTGTGATCAATGTTTATCTGAACTGTATCAGTGAGTAGCTCTGGTCTAGCAGATATTCTCTTTGCTCACCCTTTTAGCCAATTGCAATATAGGGATGACTGAAGCGATCACTTTCGGCGCGTATGCCCTTGCAGCAAAGTTCGGAAACGGCGAACCATTCTCTGCAGCCCAAGCTATCACAGCATTGTCTATCTTGGGTGTCATGATGGACCCTCTATCGCATCTTCTTGGAAGTATCCCAGGATCTTTCTCAGTCTTTGGATGCTTCAGAAGAATGGAGGATTTCCTCAATTTGGAAGAGAGAATTGACCGCCGCCAAGTCAATGGCTGCTCTAAAAATACATCTAGGTCATCTGCGGAGAGCTCGCAACCCTTCCAAGAAACTATCGAGGCGACTCCGTTGAAAGCCATTCCGGTCGGAGCCGATGGAACTCGAATCGTCATAGAGGATGGTAACTTCCACTGGGGCGAGAAGGCTGTTCTCCAAGACATCAACACAACTTTCCCCAGTCACAAGAATGGATCACTTACCATGATTGTCGGTCCAGTCGGTTCCGGTAAATCGAGTCTGCTGAAGGCTATTCTGGGCGAAACAACGTCTTCTATGGGTAATGTGTCTCTGAATACATCAGAAATTGCATTTTGCGACCAGACTCCCTGGGTCATGAATGCAACCATCCGTGCCAATATCATCGCAGAATCCAAGGGATACGACAGCGCCTGGTTTGAGACAGTCATCAATGCCTGCGACCTGACCATTGACTTGAGGCGGCTTCCTGAAGGTGACCTTACCCAGGTTGGCGGGCAAGGAGTCAAGTTGAGCGGTGGACAGAAGCAACGAATTGCTATAGCTCGTGCCCTATACTCTAGGAAACCTGTGGCCATCTTTGATGATGTATTTAGTGGACTCGACAAGGTGACTGAGCAGATCATCTTTACCCGTGTCTTCGGAAAGGATGGTCTTCTTCGAAAGAACGGTACTACTGTTATTTTGGCTACGCATGCAGGTACGTTGTTACTGATGAAGTATGCTTCAGTCTTTGACGTCCGTCTAGTGAACAGGCTCCCCGAGTCTGACTTTGTTGTTGTCCTCGAAAAGGGCGGGAGACTTGTTGAGCAAGGAACTTACCATGAGCTGCGATCCGGAAATGGTTATATCCATGAACTTGACATTTCGAGCCACGACGATCACAATGACCAACCTTCTACCGAGACCAAACCTGGAGAGGAGAGTGACAAGACCGATAACAAGGGCGCGGTTGAAGATGAACCGGGTGAAGTGCCGAACGATCGAAGCGTGTTTATGTACTACTTCAACGCCAATGGAATACACAACATGCTCATCCAGATACTCCTTATCGCCAGTGCAGGAGTTATCACATCCTTTCGATGTAAGTTTTCTATTGGAAGGTTTTATACACTCCTAACCTGTTTCAGATGTTTGGGTTACTTGGTGGGGTGATGGAAAAGGTCGAGACAGCAGAGACATCGGCTACTGGCTTAGCATATATACCGTCCTATCCGCTTTCGAGGGTATTCTTATTACGCTTGCCATTGCGTAGGTGAAGCTAACTCTGAAAATGAGACTTTTGCTGACAAGAACTCAGGATGTTCCTTTTGGTTTGCGCACCCGTTAGTGGAAAACTGCTTCATTCACGACTCCTGAACGCTGCTATGGGCGCTCCTCTATCCTTCCTTCACAACAGCGCGGCGGGATCTTTGATCAACAGATTCAGTCAGGATTTGCGCCATGTTGACATTATCCTCCCTATGGCCTTTTCCATCTTCCTCTTCGGTGAGATATATCTATACATCAGGGTTGATGTAAGCTAATATCCATTATAGAGGTTGCTGCATGTTTCGGTGCTGCTGGTCTTGCTATGGCAGCTGTCAGCTGGTTCGCCATCTCGATTCCATTTGTGATCGTTGTGCTTGTCCTCATCCAGCGGTTCTATGTCCGAACATCCAAACAGCTCCGTCTTCTGGAGTAAGATAAGCATACTCTTGGTTGGTTGAAATGTGCTGACTCACAGTTTAGAATCGAACACAAGGCGCCGCTGTTCTCGCATTTCCTCGAGACCATAGACGGACTCGCCACAATTCGAGCCTTCGGTTGGATTCAAGAGTACACTGACAAGGCTCTGAGTCGAATTGATGATGCCCAGAAACCAGCGTATCTTCTCAACTGTATTCAACGATGGCTGACTCTGGTTCTCGATATGGTGGTAGCATTCTTGACGATAATTCTTGTTGTTTTTGCTGTAACCCTCCGCGAGAAGATTGACCCCTCGCTATTGGGTATCGCACTGGTCAACATGATGCGGCTTGGCACCAACATGAAGGGCATAATTTTGAATTGGTCCCTCCTTGAGACATCACTGGGCGCTATTGCGCGCATTCGCATGTTCTGTTCTTCTGCGCCAAACGAACAAAAGTCAAACGAAGACAATGAACCAGGGGAATTGTGGCCTAGGCAAGGTAGCCTTGAAGTCAAGAATCTGGATGTTCAGTATGAGTAAGTGGGTTCTTAACCAACTAAGGCTTTGTCCAGTGTGTTGACTCTATAGGCAAACTACTGAGCCTGTCCTACGTGGGCTTTCGTTTAGCATCAAACCCGGACAAAAGCTTGGTCTTTGCGGTCGAAGTGGAAGTGGGAAGAGTTCTTTCGTCCAAGCCCTTCTTCGTATGGCAGAGATCGTCAATGGTCAGATCACTCTTGATGGGCAAGATATCTCGACGGTACCTAGATATTTGATCCGCCAACGTTTGAGCTGCTTGACGCAGGATCCATTTGTCTTTGGCGATACCATCCGAGCCAACCTTGACCCATGCAATACGGCGTCAGATGATGAGATCAGAAGCGCCCTCGAGCGGGTTGGCATCTGGTCTGTCATCGAAGCCAAGATCGACTACAATAAGGATCCTCTTGATGAGAAGATGGACGAGAACCTTTTGTCTCACGGTCAGCGCCAGCTTTTCTGTCTTGCAAGAGCGTTATTGAAGAGAAGTACACTGCTCATTCTTGATGAGCCAACAAGCAGGTAAGTCATTTTATCAACATCGAGCGTTTCTTGTTTCTAAAACCGTTTGCAGTGTCGATACACAAACAGACGCAAGGATGCAAGAGGTCATCCGTACTGAGTTCTCGGACTGTACGATCATCATGATCGCTCATCGCATTAATACACTGCTCGACTTTGACAAAGTTGCCGTGTTGGACAAGGGTTCTTTGGTTGAGTTTGGAGCCCCTCATGAGTTGTTGAAGGACCAGGCTGGTGCATTTGCCAGATTGTACCGGGCGAATAAGGGGAGGAAGACTGAGGAGCAGTGAGTGTGTGACGCGTTTGTGGGCGGATTGTTTTCCATTGTAGCACTTCAGTCCTAATTCAGAGCCTGCTGCGGTTATCAATAATGTTTCGTGCCGGTGATTCTCCTGGTTGAAGACAAACGATGCAACTGAATCTCTGTCATGGATATGCACCAGGTGAATCACGGCCTCTAGTGAAGAGAAAAGAAGAGCAGTATAAGTTGATTCCCTCCCACCCATTCTGCCCTTCACTCCTTTATCGCACCATCAACTTAATCTCTCAGCTACAATCACTAAACCAACTAAAAATGTGTCAAGGGGTCATCTTTTGGGCCCGGTGTCCTGTCTGCCGCATTCGACACGAAGTATCGCGAGCATACCGCCCCATGTGCGAAGAAGCTGAGAACACAGATCTGTGTACCTACGGCGCTTGTGTTTTAGGCGTTGACTGGGTATTCCGACAAATCAATTCAACTGGATGGGGCTGGGATCGATATTGCAGAGAGTGTAGGCCTCGACGTAGACGTATCTCACGCCTGAATAGGAGGCTCGACAGGACTGGAAGAGGAGTGAGGGTCCATAGAGTTATCTATGCGCCACCTGGGTTGAGTAGACAGAGTAATGAGGATTTGGAGATGAGGCTGGAAGAGCAGTGAGATGCTATCAGATCGGCAGGCTAGAGTGGCTTGTTCCAGACAGGGTTGATCAGGGGTTAGTTTGGATAGTGGCAACTGGGCAATATCTCCAAGATATGACATGTCTGTTGCAAAATTCAATTCACGAATTAGATGATGGTGTTGTTTTAGACTTGCGCGGCATCATCACGATATATTCTGCTAGTGTTCGTTCTTTACGTTCTTTTCGTGATAGATCACAGGACGTCTCATATTCCTGTTCCTACGCTGTCTCTGTTCTTTGTCTATACGATCGGTTGTGAGTCACGGACACCTTGTAGCAGAGACGAACAAAGGAATTATTCGCATTATGAGACAAAAATGTTCGGTTGGCTTTAGAACATTCACTCTCTTGAACTATTGATTATGGGGCTGCTCCCTCTCCAGTCAGTGACTGTTGATACTGCTATATATTCATCCTCAAAGCCATTCTCCTTTCAACCCTTTTCACAACTCTACAAACCCCAATTAACAATTGACAAAGAAACGACCCGAGACTTACCATCAATTGTTTTATCAACTCTTATCATTAATCAATAATCAACAATCATGTGCTCAATCACAATCTGGTGCCGCAAGTGCACCGTCTGCCAACACGTCGATGAGATCGAATACTCCAACCATCAGGATGGCTGTGGATCCTGCACTGTAGTTCGCACTACTCTGCCAGAACAGTCTCTCCAAGATGCAAACGAGAACTACCGTTGTCGAGGCTGTCGATCCAGACAGGTTTATGAGAGTCAGCGAATCAACAACCAAATCATGGAGGCTCGCGAGGACAACAAGTATGGGTATTCCAGGTAAGCAAGTTTTCTAATAGAAAATCAAGGTAGGAAAGTAGATCATGTGATGACACTGCCTTTTCAGGTTGGTGTAGCATCGCGGACATAGTATCACTCAAATACAGTATCACAAGTTGCCTTTGAACACTGCTAATTCCACCATCGTGCAGCGACTGAGAATAACTCTAGAGATTTCCGGTGACCTACAGGCCAAATTCAGTCCTGATTCACTGTCCCTAAGTGCAAACAGATTCATCATGGCCGCGCGTCAAGGCCGTTTGTCCTCTGAACGACCTCCTCATCTCGTCTCTTATCCAATCTTATAAATACCTCTTTATCTCCTATTCCCTTTCCTCTCTCATGGATAACTCATACCCTCAATCTTGCTTCTTCTATAGATATTATCAACCTGTCTATCCCTCGCGAGACCTCTCCTTCGGATCTTCCAACCTACTTACGAATACACCAACATGTGCCAAACGCTCGTCTTGTACCGAACCTGCGCGCATTGCGATGGTAAATTTCGCCTCTAGGAGACGGCGAAGTTGCTCCCAGATTGCGATGACTGCGACACCTTTGGACGAGGTGCTTGCAACGACGGTGTTACTCTGGCGCTAGAGCCTCACGCCGATGACCCTTTTCGCACGTTTGTCTGCGATGACTGCGGGTTTTATAGACGGCGTCATCAAGCAATGCTCTGGTTCTTACGTATGAGGTTGTGGCCTTAGATGAGGAGCTGCTGCTGAACGGGTCACTCTGGAGTTTGCATGGTTGACTTCAAATCAATTCGTATGGAAGACTCTCAACCGAGCAAATATTTTCATACGCGAACATCTCAACACTCGAGGAGTAACAAGACAAGGGCTATACCTGAGAGCATCTCAAACCTGATTCCCCCATTAACTACCGACTAATTGGATGCTTTGAATAGCTTTGCACCTACATAAGGTACGGGCAAAGCAGCTCACAAGATTCTCATATGCTGGTAGCTGACCGTCTACTCCATTCAGGGGGTTTCGCTTTCATTGAAAGACACACAGATCACAAGAAATTGATCAAGCATATATCCCCAGATGGAATGATCCAGATCTTGCATCAAGACCGAAGTTTTTATTGTCACTTGAGAGATTGCTTGGAGGCTGTCAACTCAACGGCAGGAGGCCATACGAAATAGAACACTACCATAGAAACAGAGCCTTTTTTTTTTTTCTCTATATCGGGTTTCCTGGTACTTTTTCTTTTTCGAACGAACCACTATCAATAGTTCCTGGGCCTATATTCATTCTACTTGGTATGTCTCTCCTTACACGAAACGAGCCATATACCATATCGTCGTCGCACATGTGACCTATATAGGTCGGGGTAAATGGATTTCTGCTCTCTGAAACTACCATAAACCTTTCTAACTATTATCACTTCCGTGATCTAATAAGTAAACTATGGCCCAAGTTAGTACTTAGTAAGACGGTTCATCCTTGTACCTTTTTTCAGGTGCTTTTCGAGTTACACAACCAGTCAACCTCGTCGTTTCTCTGTCAGTTGCCTGATCTTTTGGGAAGCTTTGGAATTTTGAGCAAAATTTATCGTACGAATCTTTTTTAGCGAATTGTTGATCAATGTTGTTTTATGTCTGTGATCTCCCTGACTTATTGCATATCATCATTTTCTTGCGGGGCCATCAGGGCCAACTTTGTCTACCACGTCTCGTTCGGGAGTAATATGCTAGTGCGTGTAGTTGAGTTGATGATTGTGTCGATAACGACGTGAAGTTAGGCTGCTCATACTATGCCCTTAAACTATTCCATGAACCGTATTACTCTCTGGGCAGCATGCAGGATGTCACACCAGAGAAAGGTCAAAAACAGTTTGCAGTAATTCACAAGTTCTATTATTTCCAACAAGTGTATGATGGCAATGCTATTCAAAACGCGGATCAACGCCTTCAATGATTGATATAGAGCTGGCAATCTGCCAGTCATGAAGCAACTCCCTAGCAGCAATGTTTACCCCCTCCGCCCACGTATTTTTCCTTCTCTTACTCCTCATGACTGCCCCGCATTATCGTAACATGTAAGAGAGATCCGGCAGATCTCGAAGAATTTTCGCGACGATCTCGTCGTCTTTGAAGGACTCAACGACTGTTTTAGGTCGCGGAGGGACAGGTAGTGATACCGGCCGGGGCTTTTTAGGAGAGGCCATGTCTTTGAATGTGTCAACTGGCGTAGGAGCTTGTAGCTGTTGGCTTGCAAACATCCCATCTTCCTTTGGCCTAACTGGCTTGTTGGAATCATCGAGCAAACCTAAACCCCATGAGCCCCATGCATTGACCTTGTTCGCTTGCTCGATTGGTGTTTTGGCCTTGTTTGATATCAGGTTCGCGGATGCAAGACTTGCCAAGGGCGACTGAGGTGTTCCCAAATCAAGTGTTGTGGATCTTGAATGATTGGGGATCAAGCTCTTCAAAGGAGAAGCAGTCAAATCGACAGTAGTCGATCGAGAATGGCTCGAAGCTATGCCTTGCAGCGCTGAAATGTTCCAGGGGTCAGTGGGCGATTGGGCGTGGTTAGGCGCAGAGTTTTGAGGAGGTAAAGGCAGAGCATCCGTAGAGGGTCGGCCGTTGGTCACTATTTCGGCTTGTGGTGCACTCTGGACTATGTCATCCAACGGACTTTGAGCTGTAATTGAGGGCTGACTGGTATGGTCTTTGATGTAATTCGAACTGGAATCCACAATCGCATCCATGGAAGTAAACCCGCCGTTTGTTTCAGCTGTGGGTGATGAAACCATGTCGCCCCAATCGTCATCATCGTCATCTTCACCCCAGCCTGCGTTGGTTGGAGGTTGTGCTAGAGGGGATGTCGGTGCTTGCGATACCGATACCGGTCGGTTTGTTGATAGAAACGAAGGAGGATTGAGTGGAGATTGTGGTTCCGAGATCGTAGGTGACGCTGGGAAATTTAAAGGTTGCGTTATAGAAATAGGTCGGTTTGTAGGTTTTAATGGTATAGGTTTGATAGGAGAAGGGGGCTCCTCGGTGATACATGGTCTTGGAGGAGATGCCAAAGGAGGTGCTTTTATCTTTGATGCGGGTGATGTTTTCGTGGCATCAACGGGCGAGGTTTCAGCTGATGACCTCGGCTCACTCGTGGTCGAAGTGCGAGGCGCAGAAGAGGGTGCAGCAACAGTTGGCGAAGGAATAGGGTTGCTACCCCATCCAAACGCTGCAGCTGTAGGCGACGCGACGGTTCCTTTGGAAGCTGCTGAAGCATGTCTCGAATGATTCTTCCTCGCCAAAAGTTCAGAGATTGAGATCTCGGTGGATGGCGCTGATGAATCCCAGTTGAAGATCTTTGCACCAGCTGCACCACCTCTTCGGCCGAGAACAACACGGCCCATGATTGAGTCTTCCTCCATCCATCGCCTGACAATTCTGATTGCCTGTTCACGCACCTGGGAGTTTCCCCAGCCAACGCGAACATAGTTTTCGTCGTCTCCCAAGTTGTGCTTCCGCATCGAACCAGGTCTCGACATAAGATACCATGCTTTGCGCTCCGAGATGGAAGTGAAGCTATCGTCGATAATGACATCGGGAATCGGCTCCGGAGATGGGAAGCTCGTTTCGACTGACGGGAAGATATTATCAAGCTTTGCCATGTCAATTGCGAATGGTTCCGAGGGTGGTTTTGGCGGAGCTGTTGCTGGTTCTTTATATGTTTCTTCATGGCTTGCCGTGTCAGTTGTTGCTGCTGTCGGTTGTTCTTTGGAAACTTCAACTTCAAGTTGTTTAGCCTCATCTTGCTGTGCCTCCTTCATTGGTGATTCAAAATCCGACCATGAGTCTGAGTCTGTCTGTCCTTGGTCTTCATCGTTGGGTGACCCTGCAATTCCATTCTCCACCACATTCTCGTCTTGATCTAGGGCTTCTTCAGACACGATCTCGACTTTCGCGTCTGGCTCGGGTTGAAGTTTCGACTCCTCTTCCACCTCCGCTTCCACCTCCTCTTCTAGTCCAATTTCAAGTTTCTCATTCGACTCTTCCTTCAACTCCTCCTCCGCCCCAATTTTCGCCTGCAAATCCTCTTCAATTCCGTCTGGTTCGTCAACCTTCATGTGAATCGTGACATCCTGCACCGAAGCATTGTCCGACACCTTCCGCATGGATGGATCAATAGGTGAAGCACTATGGCTGCTCTTTGCCATATCATCGTACATCTCCACCAACTCAGAAACCTTATTGGAAGATTGTCGCAAAGCGGGCGGTCTTGTTCCACGCTGCAAAGCTGGTCTAGGTACTCCACTTGGTGAATCCGGTCGACCTTCATCTTCGATCGGTAAAGGACTTAAGCTCCTTTTCGAAAGCGCCGGGTCTGGTTGCTGCCAGATATCTGCTGCGTTCTCTTTAAGTGACCGCGCAGGTGACGGTGTTCTCGTCGCAATACGCCCTAAAACCGGTCGCAGTCCTTCACCGAGACTAATCGCTGAATCTCCGTTATCCTCCTTTCGTAATCGTGCTGTATTGAACGTTGGCGAGGGTCCCCATGGATCCGGGGTCGGTGATGGTAACCTCGAACCAGCTGGGCTACCCCCTATGGGGCGCAAGCCAGGACTTCTGCCCCAGCGTGGGCTACTATCTTTACCCGCCTCGGCCCATCCGCCCCATGCATCATCATCTTCGTTCCATGGCGTATGAGCAGGCGAAACGCGCTGTGAACTGCCCGAGTGGTCTGCAGTGAAGTGCGCATGTGGCGGCGGCGCGGGAAGGTCTATCTTCGGTGGCTCGTCGTTGGTCCAAGGAGAACCCCAGGGATCCTCCATGCTGGGCGAGCGCACATGTCGCGCTGCCGATGACAAGAGAATAAAAAGGGAGAAGTAATTCGAGCGAGTGATGTTATTGTGATCGAATTATCATTGCGCGCGGTCGAAGGAATGTGCTGAGGTAGCTCAGAAGCTTAGAGTTCCAAGGCGCAAGAGGCAAGCTTTCGTAATCGCCTTCAAAATGGAGGCAGTGGAAAAGAGGGTTCAACAATTGAGCGCCACGAACCGAATATATACAGATACAGTTTGACTCGTGGCTTAGAAATCGGCACGAGGCGCTGAGCTTAACGAGATGTAGAATAAATCGTCAAGTTGTTTTGGTTTGGAGGAATGAGGAACAGTTCCAGAAACACGTCCACTATTATTCGTGGATCCTGAATCTTCAGGGGCGCGCGGTCCCCTAGGTCTCTCTAATTTGGCCCCGCAAGCTTCCGTCATCACCATCAGGAGCTCAGACAGAAATGAGACTCTTATTGCTTTGAATTTCCAAAACAGTCACTAACTTCAACGAAATGCAGTAATTGTTGCTAGATTGGTAATCTTTTCACCAACTCGAATAGTATGAGGGTATCTACTCCATGTCTATCGCATGCAATGTCAGATACCTCGACATCGTCCTGATGCGTTGCTGTAAAATTGTACATCAACCTCCTTTTTCCATCCCAATCAATTCCATGAAGCAATCCCAAGCAGACCTGTCACTCCGGCGCTAATATTCAGCCAAAAAAGACTATCATGTCGTTCCAATTCTCCCAGTCAATACTCATGAGGCAATCTCATGTCCACTCTTCAGCGCCCACTCCTTGGAGCGTCCTTTACCGATCTTCTCTGCCACCAACTCTACGGTATTCTTCACCTCAGTGCGAGACACGTCGTCCCGAAATTGATGGTAGAGAAAGTCAATAATTCCAACCTTGGATAAAGCTTTGTTGCTCAAAATAGCTCTCTTCACGTCATCAAGTAGCTCAGACTTGACGAGCTTTGGTGGATCACCAGTGTTGCTGGTACTGCCTGTCAAAGCTGAAAACGCATTGGCAGGCGCAGGAGGAGGGAGCATCTTGCTGCTACCATCAGAGGCCGCTGTGGTTTTCGTAGGCTTGAGCGTCTTGTTCTTGACTTCAGGTTCCCAATATTCCGTTGAGAATGGATCAATGCCCCAGGTCTGCTGAAGTCCATCTGGAAATATGTCAGTAGATGCTCATTCCACTCAGGTCCAACTGAGACTTACCGTGCATGAACTCCATCCTGTGGTCGTAGATAACCTGATTCGCCACGGTGCCTCCATTCTCAAAACAGACACCGGTGCTGTCTGGCTCAATGGTATTTGCAAAGATTCGTCGAGATAAACCAGCATCTTCCGAATCATCGAGAAACTCATCCATGTCATCTTCGTCGTCCATCTCCTCTTCATCATCGTCAACATCGAGATCCTCCCCTTCTTCTTCCTCCTGCCACTCGGCTTCCGAATCATAGTCGTAGTCCAGAGGCAGTCGTCTTGCTGTTGGCGTTCGGGCCAGCTGGCTCATGTTGAGCCTTCCAAGCACGAATGGCTTGAAAGTCACAGTTCCATAGTAAGGGGGACGCACGTCTTGTGAAAACGAAATCACCTTCATGGGCACCTTGGAAAGCTTCTGACGGGTGTCTCGCATGATCTTGCCAACATGCTCAGGGCCCGCGTTTTCTGCCTTTTCTGTCTCTTTGAAGACTTGCTCCATGATGTGCTTAACTGGATGATGGAGTACGCCTCGTTTTTGAGGCTTGCTAGGCAAAGAAAAGAGTCGAGCTGGGTCGAACCGAGAAGGGTCCAACTCTCCAGCTCGTTGACCGCCCATGCATTCATCCAGAATCTTAGATTTAACCTCGCGTGTTTCGGTATCCATCTCAGGCCCAATATGGGCAATTCGTGTGTTTTCCTTGATGAAAAAAGGCTTAAATATTTTCTCGTATTCGGTCTTTGGTAGGTTGCTCGCAGGTTTTGCTGGGCTGGGGTCTCCTGGCGTGGCATATTTAGGTTGAGTAATGTCGACAGTCTTCTTAGGAGTGCTTGGAACCTTGAAAAAGGAGCCAAGTGTTCGTTGTTGCCGAGCCTTCTTTTCCTCTTCCTCTTCCTTCCGCTTCTTCTCGTCGTCCTTGCGTTTCTTTTCCTCTTCCTTTTGCCGTCGTTTCTCGTCACGCTCTTTAGCTTTAGCTGCCTTCTCAGCTTCAGCCTTAGCTTTCTCAACTGCTCGGATAGCTGCTTTCTGTTCACGTTCTTCTTTGAGTCGAGCATTCTCCTTCTCCTTTTCTGCCTTCTGCCTGGCAGTTTCCTTATCCCTCTCGGCCCTTTCAGCAGGCGTCAATTTCTTCCTCTTGACCAGAGTGGTAGCAGGTTTCGATGTCGAACTGATAGTCGTCTGTGTGATTTGTGTCTTGGCTGGTGTTTGAGGAGACGGAGACAGGCGAGGAGGAGTGCTTGTACCAGGATCACTCAGTTCTGATGAAGCTGGCGATGGGGCTCTTTCCCCAGATGAAGCGGAAGACAACGCTACAGGCGATTAATATTCATCACAACTGATGCGTTTCCCAGACTTACCAAATTCTCCGTTTGGTTGATCGGAAGCCAAAGGCGGCAACTTGATGTCTTCTGCAGCGTCTATTCCATCATTATTTCCCATGAATTCATCGTGACTTCTCTTACGGCCAGTAGCCTCAGATTCTTGAATGTTCGGTGAAGGTTCGTAGAGGGGCATGGTGCTTTGTTGCGAGCTGATCAGCTCAATTTCGATTCGCTCAAAGCGAAAAGGTTGTCGTGTCGTGCGAAATATGAAGGTTGACGATCAGTAACAGTCTTGAGAAAGGTAGTTGTTAGGTATCGTGAGTAGGAAGAGATCATGCGATTAAGGGTCAATTTAAAAGAATTAAAACAAAGGCACAATCATTCCGTATGATAAAGCTTTGTTTGAAGCCTGAGGTTGTTTGGAAAAGATGTGAATAATTTCTTGGGTAGGTAGGTGCACGCGATCCGCAGGTGGCATGAAGCAACCAAGTTGAAAGGGAAGCCTCCTCCCCAAAGGAGACCAAAGTTAATGGAAAGCGCGACCCGACGCGTCGATTTGGCGCCCTAATCTTTAAGTGGGCAATTAAAGAAACGCGCTGGAAGATGTGACAGGGAAGGCGCGGCTAAGCCTCGGCTAGGTTTCCCCCCGCGTGGCAGCCTGAACGCCTCAAGCGCTTGCGGCTAACCTCGTATTTCAACGATCGACATGCCCATTTCGACAAATTGCCATCCACATCCAACATGGGGATCCCCAGTGATATCATTAAGGGGGCCCGATCTCGTAACAGCAACCGAGAATAAACGATTGGTGCCACTAAGGGACCGGAGTGAAACGACCAGACAACCAAATGGACGGTAACGTCACTGGAGCCCTGACATACATGAGAATTTACCAGATATGGATAACACGAGAGGGAGCCGATCTTAATTAGATCCACAGAAAATTCAACTTCACAGGGAGTCAGGCACGGAACTGTCATGGTTGTTTGAATCCCCCTTGTTCTCAGATGAGATCATGGGGTGGTATTAAGCATGCTTTTATCTTGAATCCTGGCTATAGTAGAGGGCAGAGGTATCTTCTTCAAACATTATGGGTATGTCAGTCAACGACAGTGGAGTCCCCGCTCCAGATGCACACTTCGACCATTCAAGAGGTGTAGAGATGATAATAGCGAGAGATTGGAAAAGGAAATTCGTAGGGTGTGACGTCCCTGAAAACGATAGGTAGTGTAGAAAAGCAAGGAGTAAAACAATGCTGGAACGCCGACCAATGCAAGCCACCTCCTGATACGAAGTGTGCTGTAACGAATGATGGAGAAAAAAAAAGCCTCCTCTTGGCTCATGGTGTCATGATATAGTAGTTTATAGCCAGTTGGAGTTTGTGTCGCGTGAAACATCACCTTAATCAGGGTTGGCAATGAAAAGGCGGCCGGAGGTAAGGGTAGATGTTCGCTCGTCCACACTTCCACGTCTCCTCAGCTCATCAGCTGACTTGACACTCTTCTCTCGAGTAAGAGCCGAGTGCATGAGAGAGTTGGAGGCCAATCTAGGGGCATTGCTCAGCTCTCCCACATTGTCGGCGCGTTCACCACTGCTGCCACTCGCCATGCTGCGAGCCTTGCCGCTGGCAGCGTCATCGACAATGTCTTCGGGTGTAGCCTCCACTAAGCTGCCGGTGCGTTCAGGTGTATCACCAGGACTCCACCTTCGGCTATGCTGGCTGCCCATGCCTCCTGATGTGCGGTAGGCAAGGTTTCGGCGGCTGCTGGTTGTGCTGCTTCGTCCGCTGCTCCCCGTTCTACGGTGATGAGGGCGGTTTCCGGCATTTTCGTCTTCGCTGCTCTCAGCCTCAACTTCAGTAGCGCTAAGTCGCATTGGCACACCGCCAACACCAACGTGGTTTTCGCCAGGAGCGTAGCCGACAACTGGGTTCTTTCCGTGATGTCGAATCTTGGGGATCTTGGCGGCGACCTTATTTGTAGTACTGAGGCCGGTGCTTGTTCTTGCTCCGGCTCCACCGGAAGCACTGCGTGATCCACCAACAACCTCGAGAGTTGCTCGCATCTTTGCAGCTCGTTGTTGTGCTAGCAGTCGTGGGTCTTCATACTGGGAGCGATCACACCATACGGTGCCCTTTTGTTTCCGGAGAAGAGCGACATAGCTGGAGGGTTGGCTGCTGGCTCCGCCTGAGCGGCTAGATGTGGAGCGACGAAGCTCGGATTGTGAGGAAGAACGGTAGGCGGCAGGAGGAGGGATGCTCGAGGCGGTGCTGAAAGTATTCACAGAAGGTGAGCGACGGTTCTGTGAGAGATTGGGGCCCGGCTGGGCGAGGTGAGATGTTTGAAATTGCATGGGAAAGGCGGTTGAGGAAGTGGTTCGTGTTCGAGAATGTCCGTAGCCGACTGTCTGGTCGATAGGCCCTCTCATGGCCTGGGGTTCCAACATGACCAAAAGGACCAGGCGACGTCGAGGGGGGACGCCAGGTACTTTATGTGTTTGCTGCTCGCGGGTAGCGGCGTCTGTCCGAGAGTAGGGAGAGAGTTTGACCCCGTCGGGCGCGGCTGGGCGGATTATAGAGGGAGCCGAAAAAAGTGAGACTGAGCTGAGTAGCGCGCCAGAAAGCGGGGCGAAGGAGCTTAAAGGCGAAGGACGGCAGTGTGAGTGTGACGAAAGCAGTGAGTAATAGAGATGCCCCAAGTATCGTGAGTATTGGAGGTATAGATATAAATGTACCAATATGGGCAGATTTGGTGTTTTGTTGTTTGTATGTGAGAGAAGAGAGAGTAGAAGTGGATGGTGGGCAGAGGCGCCTACTGTACCTAAAGAAGGATTTCGGTTTCCCGTCAGTGAGCACTGGCAGTGGTGGCAGCCAAGCAGTCCAACGTTGCATGGGCCACGGAGGGGAGCCAAGCGGAGGGCACAGTGCGTTCCAGCGCTAGTGGGTGGTCGCCTGCAGGTGGATCACCGCTAGTAGGCGGACACTTTCCATGAGGTGAACATGGGCATGAGGTCAAAGGGCGAAGCACGTTCAGCGCGAACAAATGTGCTGGAAGCGGCTGTCTGTACGGGAATTGAATGTACCTCTATGATGTCGAGCTGTAGATCGCCAATTCTTGGCCGCCGAGAGCAGCTGTCTTGGCCTATTGCAAAGGGTCATTGGTCTCCTCCGCGTTGGGGATATTACAGGACCCAAATTGGGGGTTCAATTCTGGCCGGAAGGAATTGATGTTTCGTGATGATTGCCCGTGAGAAAGGGAAGAGAATGTGGAACATGGGGTGGGTGTTATCGTGACTGAGGCTGGTGATGCTGCTTCACTCTTGTTACATCCGTCTCGTCACCGACGCTTCCCATCAATGCTGAATAACTTGATTTCTACCCAATGCCTTGGTCTGCAACAGATTTGTTGGCACGTTATTAAAATGCTGGTCCTTAATCGCCCATCATCAACCTCTTACATCGTCTCCTACACTCCCCAGTTTCAATTCCAACTCGAGCAACTCGTGCTAGAACAAGTCAGCCCTGGCGTCCCCCAAACGTGGGCCAGCTGAAGGCACACCACCGAAGAAGAGCCTGGTGCGCTATCCAATCAGACCCTGCAATCGACCGTGATGTCATGTTCTTGCACGCAAGGCCAAGTGGGTAGACACTAGCTAAGGTTGATGTCGACAAGGCCTGGTCTGGCCGGGCTGCTCTAACTATCCCCGTACTCGTCTCGTAGGGCAGCAGCCGCTTGTTGCTGAGGCGCTTTGTCTCTCATTCTGAATTGAACTGAACCAGACTAGCATTGCATTAATTAGCAGATAAGCGACGGGAAAGAGAATAATCAACAAATGCGATAACTGGGGTTGTGGTATTCTCCAGATCGCAACCAACCGTGATTTGAATTTAAGTGATTCATCCTTGGAAGAGAAAGAGTCAACTATTGTTTCTTGGTTAACTCGCCATCGCCTCTGTAGAGTCTCTCAACTCACACACACCCCTGCAACGAATCTGTAGCGGCTGACAATGCGTCAGATAGCATGCCACGCCCGCCGGGGAGGCCATTTGCATGAAGGGACGCTGACGAGACAGTCAGGGTGATGTGAGCATCTCGAGACATTTAAGGCGATGTCACTTTCATTGTCACCCTCGCAGAACTGAAGTTACAGTACCTACTGGACCGGCATGGGAGCCCCTACTGCAGCACGCATTGAGCCGCGCCAAGAACTGCCCTTCTTTTGCAATCCCTAGATCCGGATGCAGGTGGGGGGGTTGGAGTCACTTTTGTGTGCTCGCAGCACAGTCATCGAAGACAAAATCCCGCGAAAACCTAACTTTTTGGTAGATCGTCTTTTTTGAAACTCAGCTTCCATAAGCGGTTGGCTCAAACTCTCGTCTCTCTCACAGAAGCTGCAGCCAATTTGGTCTCAATACTTGAAGGCATCCCAAGAAACCGTTCCAGTAGAGGCTCTCCTTACACTTGTGCCACGCGTAAAGGGTACAGCAGGAATTCGATAACGACAAAGAAGCTTCAAAACTGGAACATATGACCCAACACAAAAAAGGGTAGCACGAGAAAAGTCGATGTGACCCTTGAGGAACAGTCATGCCGCCTAGTCAATAGTAGGGACAGCTCGAATTGGTTAAATGCACAAACATCGGCATGATGATTCATTATCAAGCCCACGCTCCTTTGCATTGTTACTCCAGATAAGGGAGGGCTAATGGGAAAGCATACCATTGAGAAATTACATGAGCCAGCTTCATTGAGACAAAATCCAGGCACAGCACCATCAGAGTTGATAGAGGTGTAGAGCCTTAGCTATTGGATGGACCCCGAAAGGCATGGGCTTCAACTAAATTCCCATGTGATCCAACCGTCTATTCAAGCGAATGTCTTAACCGTGTATGCGGAAAGTTCCTAGACTCAAAAGGGCTTCCCAAAGGGCATCTTGGCCAATCTCAAGACCCATGGGCCTTGAAGTAACTTCCCATCCATAGATCCAGTGCAACCTCGACCTGCGTGCAGGCGGCCGCAGTACATACATACATAATACATTCCATGTACAGCCAACCCATCGCTCGGGACCAAGAATTCAGTTTGGCGTGAACTAAATGCGGGAAAGTTCGATTTTGACAACTGGCGTTCAAGGGTGAGGAATATCACCACGAGTGGCTTTTGAGGCTTGTTTGTCAACGGCTGAGAGAAGATGGCGTTCATGACAGTTGATGGCTTCACTGTAATTACCTCCTCCATATTTTACCGACAAATGCAAATACCCTTGCATCAGTAGAGAATACCACCTACAGTAGCCTAGGTTTACAAGACCTTACTCAGACCATGCGTGGAGTTCATGTAAGCGCATTGGTGAGCTTCCCTACAGATTGATCCTTGTCGAAGAAAAAGAACCCCTCCATGGTGTCGGATGAACTGATGTTTTCTGGTAGGAGTTTTGGAGTAAAACCGTACAACCAAACCTCGCTTCTGAGATATGGATCGCATCTCAGTTGTTGACTCTTCTCCTCTATTCTCTTCTCTCACTTGATTCTCGGCCAAATCATCATCTCTCCGCTTTCTCTTTTGCATATAGCGCAGCCCTGTAAAGCTGGGCTTAATCTAAACTCTCTCTCCGGGTTTTAGACCTGCTGCAAGGACACGTCTTATCTTTCAATTGATTGATTGACCGTCTCTGGCTCTGGCTTTTCAGCCCACTCTGCTGCTGTCCTTCAGTTCAGCTCCGTTTGACTCCGGGGACTGGGGAAACTGCAGGCTTTCATAGACCGGCCCCGACCCCAAATGCAAGGATGTGCAAGGGGCGGGGCACCATCGCATCACCGCAATCGTTGTTATGTACGGAGTACTGACTGATCAGTGAGTACCATTGTGGATATCTCTCTGATCTGTCAGAGGCTTTATTTGATAGGAACCGAAGCAAGTAAGCAAGTGACCTTGACGTCTGATTCATCAGATCATCCTGCATCTGCGTCAATTACCAACAAACCCGTTATCGATGCAGCCACCGGTCGATATATCGGGCAACGGATCGAGAAATCATTCCCATGTTTCTGATCCCTTCCATCATCCAATTGACCCTGACCAGACTTAATGCCCTGTTAATTAGTTCATTGAAAATTATATCCATTTCAAGTCACGTCACGTCAGCGTCAGCCCAATCCTGATCCTTTCCTTTCTAGGCGCCTATTCCCCTCTCTTGGAAACGGCTTCTTCACGTTGTCTGTCATTGATAAAAAAATTAAAAAAAAATTAAAAAAAATTAAAAAAAAATGTCCCGAAAGCCACAACTTACAAGTGAGTTCCTGGTTACTAAGTTCACTTTAGTATCCGTTTTCGCTTCGCCTGGCTTCGCTTGTAAGCGCGAGTTTCTCCACGTACGTGGGGTGCCATTCGGCCATGACCGTGTGGGCTGGCTGCTGGCCTGCCTTAGTAGCTTGCATGCACCAAAATCAGTTGAGAGAAGAGAACCACCACCAACACAACAGTAGCAGAAAACTTGATATAGTGCCGCCTTGGCCGAATTCTCTTTGGCCCTCTGGGCCTGTGAAGGAAGAGTCTCTCACAAAAGTGATCCATAAAAACGCGCCGTATTACCAACTCGCCAAGACTATGGAAACTCGAATCTGCAGATGCAATGCATGTTCCATCTCTTCGAGCCGTGAATGAGGATCCTTGTCAAGGCCAAGGCTGTCAAAGTGAAGAAGAGCCTTGTTTCTCATGCCGCCACTACACTTGCAGAGATCCTCACATCTTTCGATGATCTCTCATCTGGGAATCTGGTGGCGAATCTCACAGAAAAATCCTCAATCTCGGTCCTTTATCGTCCCTCAGACCTCTTCTTGAGAGGATATCTGGTTGCCGAAAGTCTGGAGCGTTCGAAATCAGACCGCGCCGCTCTAATGAGCCCAGCAAAACTTGAAAACTATCAAGCTAACCTGGCGCCTTGAGCTTAAAGCTTCTAGGGAGCCGCAATGGATGGACGGCTAGGGTTTAGCTGATTGGTCTGATAACTCGACCTTTCTCTTTTACATCACGCGATATAAAGAGAGTTGAAACTTGACTGCACTACAGCAGTCAAAGCTCTGGTTATGTGCCTGAATATCCGTGATGGCTTCCTTGGTTTCCCGCTGCCAAGGCCCACGGAGTCTTCCAGTATCCTGGCACAACCTGGTCTCCGAAGCTTCCGCCAAGACCAATTCCGCGGATGAAACATCAGGAAGCGATAAAAGTCAGGAAATATAAGAGAATCAGGGCCCATTGACAGCTCGCGATCTCGATCTCGCAGCCATCGTTCCATGATTTTCCGTTTCTAAACCTCACTCTCGGCGGGAGAATTGCTCCATTGCGACTAGGCAATCCCTGTCGCAAATCAATAATCCTTATTTCATGTAAATTGGCATTCACATTGAACCTTTCATCAACCAGTGGAAGCTTGAGGAAACCGTCACGTTTTCCAGTTTGTAACACGGCGTCATGCAGAAATATCTGCCGGGAGTCTCAGCCCTTTCAGGAATGTGCCGCTCTAGAGGGTGTGTAAGAGAATTATAATCCCCATGTATAGACAAGGTACATTCCAACTTGTCATCGATATAATACTCTGTTTTAAGTTGCAGGACCCTGGAGCCTCGGGCGATGGGATACGCATGCAGTCTCGTGAGGTGCGATTGGCAACATAAGCAGGCTTGAGGTGGTAATATCGAAACGCCACACAGAATAACAAGTTTTGGCTTTCGATCTTGGTCTTGAGGCTTTGAGCCTTTCATGATCGTGAGTTGGCAATGCTGACCGATGAACTCGAATGAGCTTAATCGAAGGCACCAGGAACAAGGAACAAGGAACAAGGCACCACAAGGCTTCAGCTTAAACATGTAAACCAATATCGATAAGCCGTGTGTTGTTCGCTGAGTGGTCATCGAAAGCCCATACAGGCCTCAGGCTTTACAAGCTGTCACACAAGTTTGTCCCGGGATGCAGTTCCGCTTGAGCTGAAAAGACGCCCATGTCATAAGCACCCAGCCTAGCCACATGTCCAGCCTTGGTACGTGCATGACAGCTTTGAGGTAGATCTTCACGGGAACCAAACTCGGCTAAGAGACAAAGCTTTCGATTCGCCGAACAAGTGTTTGTAGGTTAATGCGAGGTCTTATCTCAATCACACCGATTGATAGATAGTGTGGGTGAACGATGCGGGGGGAACACTGTTTCGTTTCTCGCATTGGCAACCGGAACTGGCATTTCCAATCACCTTATTCGTCAGAGTTTCCGCGGTTGTCGTGATGGGCATTGCTCTCATGATGCTACAGTTTTTTTACTTTCTACCCAATCGACTCGGATGTTCGGCAGCAATGCTGCGTTACCAGGTAAAACATGTCGATCAAAACAAATGCTTCTGAGTTTCACCATGATGTAGTTTTGTTGTCGTGATGCATTGGCTGAATCATGCTTTGTTTATATGTCTTATCTATCAAAACATTCCTCTCTTTGTCATGACAATGGATTCTTGTGCGTTAAACCGTTGATCCGGCGGCCCAGCCACCTCGAGGACCATATCTTGAACGATACAACACACGTGGTAATAATGAAGTCATCAATGTCACTAAACGAAAGATCTGGATCGGACGGACTTTAACGTTACTTAGTGGATTTCTAGATGAGAGACTAGCAAAGCTCAAGCTCCTAGAGTCGATCAAGCGTTGAGCCGGTGCTTGGCGAAGAAGCCCGTGTAAGTCAAGTCTCTATTGAGGGAGTAATAAACCCCTCAAATTTCGATACAATGAGGTAAATAAATGTTGATAAAATGTCTTACCTTTTGAGATGGAATGAAGCATCCGATGATGAACTAGTAGTCATGTGTGGGTATTTCCAAGCGCTCCTAGGGTGATGAGGCTCAAGACGACAATTGTAACTCGCAAGCGTGAGCTCGTAGGTTGCGTTGTCCTGATGGGATATCATAATGTAACCAGATATTAGCTTTCCTCTCTAATTCGGTCTTGGGGAATTTCGATTTGTCCTTGAAATTTATGTGTGTCTATTCTCGCCGACTCGTTGTTGCACACGGGGCGGTTCCTGAGTACCATGAGTCAACAGTAGCACAATGTGTTCAAAACTTCAGGAACATCATCTTTTCACCAAAGTTTAGGTCTGGCCATTTCCTCTTTTTGAAGACCTTGCGATTAACACGCCAGCAAAGGTTATGTTTCGGCTGCGTTGTCCCTGATAGATCAAAGGCCGGCAGAGTCGGATATCACACCGCCGGGAGTTTACTGGGGTGTTTTTCTGAACCTTTGCAGGATATAGCAATAAGTTTCCTCTTACAAGCAAGTTGTGTTACGGGTAGAATAGAGTCGAGGGAAATATAGAGCATATGTCACAACTTTGATTATGGAATACACTTGGCGTCGTCGGTAACAGTTTGGCAAGTATACGTAGATCTCGCATCGTTGTGCTAGTCAAGGAAGTCAGCTCTATGAGACTGTAATTGCTAAGTAAACATCGGAATACAGTCAGGTATCTTTGTGTAACATGGCAGTCTGCATCACCATTTGAGGGGACAAAGAAACCATTTGAAGTTCAACGTTGAGATAAGGTTGGGTGTACACGTTGAACGCCAAACCCAGATATCAACGATTGCGCCGCATAATTCTAAAATCGGTTTCAAATCTTATGTGAGATCACTTTCCTTTCTTTTGTATTCCTTATGATCGTCGTTTATTCAACAACTCGATATCCAACCGCTGGGGGCGGCAATAACTCATTCGTTGTGTCAAGTTGTAAGCCAGTTGCGGCCTCCGAACTCAAGTTCAGGTTAGCAAAATAAGGGTTTAAATCGCACAGTCAATTTCCTTAAGACTGAAATCCCAAGCATCCTTTCCTTGCGTTTTTCTCATCATCGTCTCCCCCCTCAAATCAAAACTCAATTATCCTGTGTAGGGTAATTCGGCACCTAATAACCCATGCTGATGCGGAAGACATTCCCCGTCTTGGCTAGCGGATTCGTTTTGTTTCTCTTTAGTGAGGACCTCGTGCACTGACGTCAAAAGCAATTCATTCGTTCATCTGAACTCAAAGCTCCCGACCCTAGTGGTCGAATCCATTCATGATCACCAGGGAGGGGCACGTTGACGGATTCGACGCGATCCAACGAAATTTCCACGAGCTCAATTAAGCCCAAGCTTTTTTTACCCCTTACTTTCTTTAGCGACCTTCATCCAAGTTCTAGATGCTACAAGTTCATAGTCCTCTCATTGTTGGGCTGTGAGCAGCTGTCATGAAGTTCGCCAAGGAGCTCGAGCGAGAAGCTGTGCCCGGTAAATACCTACCCAAGAATAATCTTGTAGATTGAAGAAACTAACTTTGAACCTGCAGAATGGCGCATCAAGTACCTCAACTACAAACAAGGGAAGAAGCACATCAAAGCTGTCGGTAGAGCTCTTGCTCGTGCAAATGGAACACCTCGAGGTCTTGGGCAGCTTCGCACTGGCACATTTGCTACACCGCGACAACCCTTTACAAGAGAGAACACGGCTTTGAATTCTGCGACCATTCCATCCGTGGCAGCTGTCGCGCCCCCGAGGTCGATCCCCACGCCGCGAAGCAGAGCCGCCGAAAACGAGTCCCTCACAGATTCGGGCGATAACCGACACTATGGAAGCTTTGTCAATACGCCACCTGAGCCGTCGCCTTTGGCTGGTGAGACCAAACATGCCGAATTTCAATTACCTGCGCCCGCGCTGAAAGTTCATGATCATGAGAGCGACCTCCCCGGTTCGCCTGCTACTGTTGGGCCCTCCGAGGCGATGCGACGAAATATTCAGCGAATTGATCCTCGACGAACATCATCTGCCAGTGTCGTGTCGACAATTGCATCCCCGGACATAAACAACTCGAACAAGAAAGCATCAGAATCTGGTGCTCAAGATTCACCTTCTCACCTCCGACGACTATTTACCCACCAATCAACAGCAAAAGGCGACCGCAGAGTCGATATCAATATGCAGACCTTCGACCTGGTTAAGGAGAGGGAGCGAGAGTTCTTTGACTTCCTCGATTCAGAGCTCGAAAAGGTTGAGAGTTTCTACAAGATGAAGGAAGAACAGGCTGGTCAGAGGTTGGACATTTTGAGAGTACAGCTTCACGAGATGCGCAACCGTCGAATTCAAGAGATGGCCGATGAGCGAGCCCGTGAGGAGAATCCCCAGAAAAAAGGAACCCATGATAGCGCCAATGGTAAGCTCAATGGGATCATGGATCCTATCAAGTCCAAGATATTCCCTATCGGACCCAACACGAAGGCGTTGCAGAAAATGAACGCGACACCCAATATCAATGGTGGTGTTGTGGGTGACGCTGAGAGAGACTACATCCGTCGCCCAACCCAACACGAGGTCTCATACCGCACAGCAAAGCGCAAGCTCAAACTCGCGCTCCAAGAGTTCTATCGTGGGCTTGAATTGCTCAAGTCATATGCAATGCTCAACCGCACGGCATTTCGAAAGCTCAACAAGAAATACGACAAGGCTGTCAACGCCCGACCTGCGTATCGTTATCTTAACGAAAAGGTCAACCAGTCATGGTTTGTCAACAGCGATGTACTCGAGGGACACATTCGTACTGTGGAAGACTTGTATGCTCGCTATTTCGAGCGCGGTAATCACAAGCTAGCCGCTGGCAAGCTCCGCAGTCTGAACAAGAAGCCTGAAGACCAGTCAATCGGCATGTTCCAGAATGGTCTGCTCATTGGCACTGGTGCTGTGTTCGCGATTCAGGGTCTTATTTACGGAGCACAGCTGTTGTACGATGACGATGACGAAGTACGCGTGCGGACGAGCTATCTCATGCAGATCTATGGAGGCTATTTCCTCATGCTCTATCTGTTCTCGCTCTTCTGCATTGACTGTTTAATCTGGAATCAGAACAAAGTCAACTACCCCTTCATCTTTGAGTTCGACCAGCGGCATCATCTTGACTGGAGAGAGCTGGCTCAATTTCCAAGTTTTTTCTTCTTAGTTCTGGGCCTCTTCATGTGGGTGAACTTTAGTAGATATGGCGACCCGGACATGTACATCTACTATCCGGTCGTTCTTATCTTCTTTACTATTGTTATTTTATTCTTTCCTGCTCCTACATTGTTCTATAAAAGTCGGCGCTGGTTTGCATATTCTCATGTAAGTCTTCCCTCACTCGCTGTTGAAACCTGCTGACATGAGCCAGTGGCGTTTGCTCTTGGCTGGACTCTACCCCGTCGAGTTCCGTGATTTCTTCCTCGGAGATATTTACTGTTCACTTACATATGCTACAGCAGTAAGTGCAAAGAATCAAGACTGAAAACGAGGAATTACTAACAATGACAGAATATTGAACTGTTCTTCTGTTTATATGCCAACTATTGGCAGAATCCGGTGCAGTGCAACTCTAGCCACTCACGGGCCCTTGGATTCTTGACTGCCCTTCCACCCATTTGGCGTTTCTTACAATGCCTTCGTCGATATAAAGATACACGCAATGTCTTTCCTCATCTAGTCAATGGTGGCAAGTATACGGCGACTATAATTGCTGCTGTGATGCTGTCTTTGTACCGTATACATGATTCCAACATGCATCTTGCTTTATTCATTACTTTTTCGACCATCAACAGTATCTATTGCTGTAAGTTGCTTGTCTCACCATTTGCAAACACTTCTGACCAACACCAGCTTTCTGGGATCTTTTTATGGATTTCTCTCTTCTTCAACCCAATTCGAGGCACTGGTGTCTTCGAGATATTCTTGCCCTGAAGCGACGATGGCTATACTACTTCATCATGGTGGTAGACCCTATTCTTCGGTTTGCCTGGATCTTCTATGCTATTTTCACCCACAACACCCAACACTCCACCATCGTCTCCTTCATGGTCGCCTTCATGGAAGTCACCCGTCGAGGCATGTGGACTCTCTTTCGCGTCGAGAACGAACACTGCGGAAACGTCTCTCAGTACAAGGCCTCCCGCGATGTGCCTCTCCCCTATAGAATCGAGCCCCTCATTGCTCGTGCCAGTATGGACAGCACCGTCGCCAGCCACCAACCCGATGACACTGCAGGTGTTGCCTCACTCGACACACCCTCCCGCCATGGCACAGCTGAATCCACCGCCGTCTCAGCCGGTCAAGCAGAAGAAGGCTTGTCTCGACGCAGAACAGGAGGAGCGGCGCCCCCACCACCGCCAAAACGCACATTCTCACGCATGCTTGCCGAAGCGCATAAGCAGGACTTTGAAAAGAAGCGCCGCCCTCTCGAACAGACCAGTGAGGACCCTGCTGCCGAGCTGGGACAATCCGATGATGAAGATGATGCCGACGAGGCTGTCAGTCTGCTGGAGATGTCGGAGGCTGAAGATTTAGCACGAGCATCTTCGAGTTCGAGATATCTTTGATTTGGTTCTGGCCTGGTATTCGATAGATTGGTTGCATACACCTGGTACATTATTCAGCATAGCTAGTTTAGATACCCCCTATACATATACTACACACATTCGCATGCACATATATTGTTTCGATTACATTATTTTAGAACTGGAATTTCAATATTGGTTTCACTTGGGAAGCAATTTGCCAATTTATATTTTACCCCTGAGATCATTTAGCCCATATTAGATACCTAGGTAGGTGTCGAAATAAACTCCAAAAAGGTATCCTAAACTTATGCTGGATTTAGGCTAAACATATACCAAGTTACCTAAGTCTTTTTGTCATTTAGGGTCGAGGTCCCAAGTTTTCTTTCCTCCCCTAGCCTGTCCAAGAGCCGGATTTACACATTACTCATCCCCGATCAAACTGCCGTCGCTCCACGATAACACAATCAACGACGTGACCCATCATTCGTTAACAAATAACACAGCCAGACATCACTTCATCACCACCGGATATAGAAAGAATCTATACCGGACAGTGGAAATGCATGTCGATGACACACATGAAAATCAGACATCCCTTTCGTCAATTCGGCCTCCCGTGTGTCCAGCCAATGTCGATTCCCGGTTGTCGTTGGAGGGATTGAATGACCATCAAAGCTTGGCGACAACGACGTCGCATGACCTTAGGGAAATCTCGTAGAGCGTGCATCCAGTTCGGTGAGACGTTCGGCGAGTTCTTGAATATTGTTCACGCCGTATAAGGACTTCTGACCAGGCAGAAGAGAACTGTCATCTCCCATGTCATACGAAGGCACGAAGGCCATACTGTAGATTGGGATACTTGACACTGCACACTGATAGCTGATGAACGCCTAAATATCATGAACTGCAGGTGTGCGAAAAAGTGATAAGATGGAGCCAATGATGGGCCCATAGCTTCATTTTATCATGTTCTTTATGACGGGTCAACATGCCTCATGGGACATTAACATGGTCAGTGAGGGGATGAGTCGTGGATGCCAGGGAACGTGGTAAACCTGACCCATGGCGTGAGAAATTTCTGCAATTCTTTGAAGCGAACAGATCTCACTGCAAGCATTGCTTGAAATGACTACTGCTGCCATTATTCGGATACCGTAGACGTTGTGTGCGATGCATAATTCACCCATTGTCGCCAATCCGCATACGTTGAACTCGGTACCTGTCAAACCTGGACATCTCTTATCGTCAACACTACGTCGACATTCTTTACGAAAGTCCATGGCGATGCAACGAATGCCATGCAAAGCGAAATCTGTCCCAGTTAGTGGAATATTGTTATGTGTCGGAACAACTTACAATCAGTCAAGGCGGCAATGAAGATATCTGTAAAACAAGAGGGTAGAGGATCGTGGGGATTCAAACGACAGTTTCTTTTTGGGCATTGAAGAACCAGAAGAACCACTGGTTGATTCCGATATCTCTCGAGTTGCGAAATGAGCGGATAGAGCCATCCACATTGTGGTGGACAGAATTCGGGTGTGTTGATGAAACGCTGGAGCTGACTTTCAGAATCGAACTTTTTAAGGTCCCTGGCAATGGATACTAGATCGCCAATCCTATCTCTAAATGCAGTCACTAGGCGTATAGGTGACGACCATGATGATCGTCCCATGCCAGGACCTCGAAAAAGCCACTCGCGGGTAGGCTTATTTTTGTCAGCAATCAAAGACAATACATATAAAGGATACGTTTCTGGTTAAACTCTCGGATTCGGGTCCGCTCGCTGCGCTCCCATTTCGTGAGAGCGCGGCGCTTGAGTTCGTCGATATCATCAGCGGTATTCCAGTCGACATACTGGGTGGCGGCGATCTGGTTACTGGCATCTTTGACGTCGAAGCTGACCTCGTCTTCTCCTTTGCCGGCGGAGAAGCCGACTCCGAAGTATGCTGGCTGGTTTTGAAGCCGAGCCTCTTCCCTCTTCCTCCTGTTTCTGGACGCTGGCAAATCTTGGGACCATCTGCCGATGGGGATCCGTGAGTCATCCCTGTCTCTGTCTCTAGGCCTGGATGGCATGTCTTCGATGTCTGCAGCACTTGAACAGTCATTGTAGAGTGCACTGAAGAAGTTCGCCCGGTCTTCTGCCGAGATGCTGATCGCTTCTGGTGGGACGTTGTCGTAGAGCTCTGGTTGCTCTGTCTTCACCCATTTTCGATGGTTATCGGCAAGATCGAACTTTTCATGCAAACCGAGGTCTGTGGGACTGTTCAGGAAACGACCGCCTGGCCGCGATGCAAGGTAACCGCCATCTGCCTCGAAGTCCTCGAGGCGAGTGCCTAACACAAGGAGAGGAAGACTGCCAGGCTCTTCTTTGATACTGGGCACCATATTAGCATGGTTAACCTGAACGGAGTCTGCAGGAGGCGGACTCGGGCGATGTTGACCAGCTTGGCCAATATCGCCGTGGGTATCTTTCATCAGCTCTAGAATGTTGGCGCAGGTCAATAGCGGATATCAACAGAGGAGACGAGAGTGACGGGGTGCACAAAGGACGACAGAGGTGAGGAGAGTGGCGAGGTACATGAAAGATGGCAGAGGAGAAGACAGGGAGTATGAGAAATATCACGGAGGGGGAGGGGATGAAGAAGTGTGACAGAGGAGAAGAAGTGTGGAAGTGTGGAAGGGTAGAAGATTTATGAATGTGCAGGCTTTGAGAGGTATAGAGGAAGGGAAGAAGTGATATTATGAACATGTTGGAAAGCTGAGGAGAGGAGGAGCAAGAAGAGGGAGACAATAGGGAGACAATCGCGAAAAGGGGCTACATTACGCTGCGTAGATATGTTTACGTTGCTACGCTTCTTTAATATGAATAAATCAGTGAAATAACATGCTGTTTCTAAAGCTTTCACGTTTATTGTCATTTGGATTTTACCCCTGAGATCATCCATCTCATGTTAGGTAGATTATGTTAGACTTTACGTTAGCAACGACCCTTCCGAGTGTCAACAGGCAGTGCCTTACCTTTAGGTAGGTAGTGAACAGTACAAGGAAGGCAAAGCTTTCACGCTTGTTCTCCATGGAAATAGCATTTATTAGAAGGGTAGATCATCGTACAAATAGAGTCTACCATCAAAACGCATCTTACATCTCCCCATGATATTCATGTCGTTCATCTCTCTAAGCATTGCTAACAAGATCAGAAAAATCGATTCTGAGAAGACGTAACCTTCTCCCGATACGCGTATAATCAAAGAAAAGGCAGAATGGCTCATCAGAGCATCGAGATGGCATTTACTCCCATCAAGGGCGCCGAGCTAGAAGACTTCCTTGGAGACTCCAGCATCACCACGTCTCGCGCACCCGATGCGTTTATCACGCACTACTGCCATCTAACATACTTAGAAAGGCACGACCTAAGAGACCTGCTTTTTGCCTGGCTCGAGGTTTCCCACAACACCACCGACCTTCTCAGCCTTTGCCCAATCACGCAATCTCAACGCGAGTCCTTCTTCTCCAGTATCTTCTCTGACTGGGATTCTTCCAAACCTCTTTGCAGCCCAGAATACATACCTTATATGCTCACAGACGGAAAGATTGAAGTTGGCGTATGGAGCCAAGATCTCCCAGTCTCGCGCGAGGAACGCGAACGTGCCCTAGAGAATGGTGAGCAGGAACCAATCCGTCAACACACGACAGCCAGGCAGGCTGGTCAGAAAGTGTTTATGGTTCCTTTGATGCACAATAAGGGCAAGAAAATCGTGATCACATTCCTATATATGGACGCTGATGGCGAGTTCCATGATTTTCCAGAGCATGTAACTTTCAAGCCGCCTGGCTTGACTCGTGAAGACTACATGCGAAGTATCAAAGAGTACGACAAGAGCAAGGCTTCACGGGCTCATCAATACAATCTCGAGGCCATAATTGACACTGCTCGCAAGCGAATCGTCAAATATGCCAATGACGGCGTTATGGAAGGTCGACTGCCCGCATACACAGGCCACAGAGTCCCTACACGGGTTGGTACAGATCCGATCTTGCCCAAAATTGAGAGTGGTGACGCCTGTTGGGAGACGTGATGCGCTTGCATCAGCAACAGCTTGCCCTGCGCCAGAAGTAATCATATCCTGAAAAGGGTTGTCATAGGTTGGCCGATCTATGGCTGTTATCCGACTACTTGATTTTATGTCGGTCTTGGCCTGGAACATGCTCCTCTTATATCCACTGCTAAAGTTTGGTCTGAAGCTCCCGGAGCGGAGATTAATCACTATGATGGCGCAACCCAAGGAAATCAATGCTTCTGGTACGCAATTTTTTCTGCTTGTGTGTGTGATTATGATACTGAATGCGACAGAAAGTATCGTGCGATGGTCGCAACTCATGTTTTGAGGTCTGCCATGACCAGAGCTTTCGATGCTGGCTCACGGTCTATCTGTCTTCAAGGGTCAGTATGATAATCAATAGCGATGTGAAATATAATGCTGTATGCTTTTGTCAACAATATGGCATTGGTGTATTGCTTCAGTGTTGTCATCGATTCTGACAGATTGAAGGAAGAAGATCAATTATTTCAGCTATGAAAAATAAATAAATGAAAAAACCTAGTGCTGACAGAAGTGCCTAGTCATGAAGTAGAAGACTCTTCCAGTGGATGTTAATATAATACTTTACCTAGATGCCTTACCTAAAGGTCGATGAGGTGAAGTAGGTAAGTTTATATTTCTGTTGTCCTTATCTCGACACATGACACATGTTCAGGTCACGCAGCGCATTGACCAGGTGACCTAGCTCCCTCCGAGATCGTCGTTGTTACCTATAGCTCAACCTCGACAACATCCAACCAAGTATCAATAATTCTTACCTTTCACATTCCACCTTTCACCGATTCGACCTTTCGACCTTTGACAACAAGTCTCATTTAATTCTCCAGCTTGCACATAGCTTTATCACCTAAAATGACTCAGGTTACGCCTGCAATGTTGAGCGCCCGCGCTTCGTCACTATCATTGCGACAACAAGCGCTATCGTCGTCAGCTACGCTCAACAACAATGCGACTGCGCCCCAAAAGACCGAATCGAAGCAAAGTTCCAAGAACTTTATCATTTCAGATATGAAGGGCCGTGATACAAAGGACAACCGTGTATGCGCTTCCTGTATCACCAAGCTTGCGCCTGATGAAGTCGGCCAGGTCAACTGGCACATTGAGGCCGGCCAGGCTTGTAAACTGTGCCAGGTTGAGAAGATGGACCCTGAGTGTTTTACCAAGCCTTTCTGCGACTTTCTTCGGGAGAACCCTACAATTTTTCACACCGTCGATTACTTTGAGAACAAGCTGAAGGCGCTTGGATATGAGCAACTCTCTCCCCGCGATAACTGGTCGGGCAAGATTCAGCCTGGTGGCAAGTACTGGGTCACTCGGAATGGGACCTCTCTCATCGCTTTTAAAGTTGGTAAAGCATATAAGCCTGGAGATGGTGTTGCTATGATCGGTGGCCACATTGACGCTCTCGCCGCGAAGCTCAAGCCCGTTAGCACAAAGCCTGTCAAGGCCGGATACATCCAATTGGGAGCTGCACCTTATGCTGGAGCCCTGAATGCAACCTGGTGGGACCGGGATCTTAGCATTGGTGGACGGGTTATCCTCGATGATAAAGAAACCGGAAAGAAGACTGTGAAGCTCGTGAAGCTCGACTGGCCCATCGCCCGAATCCCCACTCTTGCGCCTCATTTCGGAGTCGGTATGATGGGAAACAACAACGCTGAGACCCAAGCCGTTCCTATTATTGGCCTAGAGAGTTCACAGCGTCCGTCTGCCGAGGCTCTTGGGCCCGCTGGCTCTTTTGTCAACACCCAACCCCCAAGACTGGTTGAGCTCATTGCCAAGGAGCTCAACGTTCAATCCTATAGTTCGATTGTCAACTGGGAACTCGAACTTTACGACTCCCAGCCCGCCCAGACTGGTGGCCTGGATCGGGAGTTCATCTTCGCTGGTCGCATTGATGATAAGCTCTGTAGTTGGGCAGCCCTTACCGCCCTCTTGGCATCTTCAGAAAACAGCGACGAGGGAGGAATAAAACTCGTCGCCTGCTTCGATGACGAGGAGGTAGGTAGCTTATTGAGGCAAGGTGCGCGTGGTAACTTTCTTCCCTCTGTCGTTGAAAGAACTGTCGAAAGTCTATGTCCAGATGTATATGGACCAGGACTTCAAGGACAAACATGGTCTGCAAGCTTCCTCGCATCCGCCGACGTCACACATGCCGGAAATCCCAACTTCCTTGAGAAATATCTCTCTGAGCATGTGCCGGAGCTCAATGTTGGCGTAGCCATCACCTACGACTCAAATGCTCACATGACCACTGATAGTCTTTCCGCTACTGTTATGGAGCGGGCCGGTGAGCTTGGTGGATGTCGAACACAGAGATTCCAAATTCGAAGCGACTCTCGAAGCGGCGGCACCATTGGCCCAGCACTGTCCAGCATGATTGGTGTCCGAGCTGCAGATGTTGGCCTTCCACAACTCTCCATGCACTCCATCCGCGCCACTACTGGTGCATTGGATCCCGGCCTGGGTGTCAAGTTCTTCAAGAGTTTCCTTGACAACTGGGAGAAGATTGACGCTGAGTGGCACTAGGGGTGGAGGTAAGGGCGTTTGATATTTGATTCAGGGGCTTTGTTTTCGATACCTGCTTGGATGGATGTTATGGTTGTAGAGATTGGCGATTTTAGATTAGAACTGTATACGATATAGATAGATTGAGAACAATACGGAGTTTCTATCGTTTCATTTTTAAATGTCCATACCGCAGCGAAGAAGGTTGAAGCCAAGGGTCGGCAAATCAGTGTCTATTATGGGTTCGTAACTCCAACATGACTACTGTAGCACATCCATCCATTCAAAAGCCGATATCGACATCAGAACTCCAATCATCTGCCACTTCCATTGCCAATTATACCTAGCAGCAACTGAACCTTGATATCCATTAAACGTGGATACGCCCTACACGAGCAAGCCCTTCATTTTGGTACGGGGGACGGCCTTGAAAGATATCAGTAACAAGTCAAATGCTTAGTCCAAGGAAGAATGACTTGCCGTTGAGATCTACCGCGAATACACCTCCGTTTCAAATCTTTCGATCTCCATAGCCCGCCTTAGGTTGTAGGGCCTCAAGGTCAGCGATAGCACAGTTCTTCAAATGCTGGTGTCTAAAGTGCTCGGACGCGAGACTTAGTCTCAACAAATTGGGGGCGCGGCACTCAACCCCAAGCTGAATAGGGGCTCCAGCACCTGCAATCGCCCACTTCTGAATTCGTCGTCTAGCAGCCTCAACGATGAGCTGCAGATTATGCCCGCAGACTTTGTTCTTCTCCGAAATGTCGAAATGGGTCAAGAAATTATGCTTCGCCTGGGTCTCACTTAGCCCAACTAGGAGCTTGACCTGCGATTTATACACCCGTTGTCCAGTCTTGTCTTTGTAAAGCCAGTTAATGCCATCCGCGTCAAGGTCGAGTGAAAGATAGATCGGAATCGCGTTGCCCTTGCGAGCCTTGGAGCTTCGGCGTCCATTTGCTGGTTGGTTGCTGGAGGCATCGATAGAGTAGTAGCCGACCTGGTATTGAATGTCTGGCTTGCCACGCGGAGGCAGAGGGTCACTCTCGGAAACCGGCATCTTGGAATTCCAGTTCTTGAAGACAGTAATCCAGAAGTGCTTGTAGGTCTCATCGGCTGGGAGATAGACATCCCCCTTCCGCTGGACGTATTCGTACAGCTTGATGAGATCGTGCAGCCACATCTTCTCTTTGATGACGAGCTGGCGGTGTTCAGAAACACACTCATCAGCCTCTCGGGTTTCAACGACATCCTGATCTTCAAGGAGGTTCTTGAAACCGACTTCATGACAAATCGGATGCGATGAGGCTGCTGGAGCTACCTGCTGGGCAGGAAGTCCAGGTTGCTGAGGTTGCTGCATGGCTAAGGAACTCCCGCCTCCAGGAGTGTTGAGGGGCATACCCTGAGTAGACTGATGCTGAGGTGGTGCTCCGCCTCTTGGGTCTTGAATGGCAGCATATTGGTGCGGATGAGCCTGGAGTTGTGAACTCTGCTGGAAGTTTTGCTGAGAGGGATAGGGGTTCCCGAACTGCGGATTGAAGGGAAACACCGACTGAGTGGGAAATTGCTGTCCCATCTGAGGATACTGCTGTTGGCCAGCATGAGAAGCATACTGGAAAGCCTGCTGAGAGGGGTATCCATATGTATGCTGAGCGAAGTTCGGGTCGCTAGACTGCTGAGGAAAGGCATTTGGCTGCTGCATGATATCCTGATAGGGAGTCTGCTGGGGAAAGGAGAAACCGGCAGCTGACTGCATGCTAGCATAGCCGGCAATGAGATTCTGAACATTTAGCTGTTGGTTGGGAATGTCAGCGATGAGTTCATCGACATGATCAATGAGTTCCGAAGGAGCCGGAGGATGTTCTTGAGACTGATGAGCCTGAGCAACCTGGGTATTCTGATGAGTTGCAGAACTTTGCTGAGCATGGGTAGCTTGACTATTAAGGACTTGGGGTCCTGTAGTCGAAGCTGTCGCCTCAGGGCTATCGCTTGTGGTGGTGTTGGAAGCCATTGATGTCGACGATGCTACAGCTTGAACATTTGGAAGGAAGAGCAAAGAAGCACAGATGAAGAGCAAAACAAGATAGAATATAAATGAATTAATGCAATGAAATGATTGCCGAAGCAACCGTCAGTGGCTGTTCTGGTGTGCGTCATTATCCACATTGCCAGTGCCGTGATGTGTTCGAATATCAGAACAGTCAATTTTGACAGTGGCAGTGGCAGTGGCAGTGACAGTGACTTACGGATGCCATTCGATCCATACTTAGCAGTGGCTCTTAGGATTGAATAGTCACCAGTAATGCTAATTCCTTGAAAACCGTCTCTTCGATCCCTCATCTGCTTCCTCATCTTCTTCCTTCATCAACATCAATCTTCGACTCGTTTACAGCAACAAACATACAACAGTTACTTTACCAGAACTATCAACACATAATAACCCGCCCTTGAAGCTCCCTCAACATCTCAATATGCCTCAGTACACCGCAGACTATCTAGGGTACTGGGGTGATGAATGGGTTGCCCGTTGGTCAGAGGGCCACTGGGCTTTGGAAAACATAGCAAGGTGCACCTTGCAATACCTGAAGATATACACGAACTTCGATGTTTGCTCCGGGCTTTCGAGAAGCCCTTCCTATAGATATAGGACTGAACGTATTTTTGGTGTTGAATGGACACCACATGAGGTTAATGGCAAAACCAACTACGAAGTCTCATGTTGCTTCAGCGAGCTCGCCTGGTTGGAAAGCGAGTGGGCTAGGGATCGTCTGGAGAAATTTGAGGAGCCATACTGGTCTAACGAGCTCATTGCAGAGGGTCAGTTTATGTGCGGCTGTATCTCCAGCACTCTTTTCAAAATGGTGCTCTGGATCGATTGGGTTGAACAACGCTGGGATAGAATTGTCGGCCAGGTCGAACGTCTTCTCATGGCTCACTCGGAACGTGAGGCGATTATTGAAGAAGAGCTGGAGAGATCCTCTTGAGGATGACCACCCAAGGGGATTCTTAGCCAGAAGACGTATTCCACAGAGTATTTCTTGATCGACTTACACCAAGCTTTTGAGAGAATCCCAACATACGGTATGGGGATCGGGATGAAGATGCATGAGACGATGCCAAGTCTTGTTCACTATCAGCATTCTCACGCAAGTTGTAAGCTCCCTACATGTCCCATGACATCTTACTAATTGATCATAGATTGCGCCAAAGGTCCAGCCAAGTACCTCTGAGATGCGAATCACTCGATCGTAAGGTCGCCTTCGCTTGAGATCACAGTCAGAAGTGGTCTGCCTCACCTAGATTTCCTACGTTCTGTTCATTTGCCAGTGTGCTAACCCTGATTCATTGAACGTATCAATCAAGTCAGAGGAGAAGCTGAGCAACACTGGTTCCCATTATGTCTTGCGATGGTGTATTGGTTTTGTTATTATTGGGAGATTGCAACTGGTTGTTGGCAGAGTAATTGTCTTTTGAAGGAGAGCAACAGGCTCCCGTCTCTTTGCTGACGAAATTTGTATTGGTGTTTACGGCTTCTTCTGTATCTCATAGGATAAGATAGGTCTTGACTTTTCTGTCTAAAAAGCCGAGACAACTGATTGTACAAACAAATTGTGTCTTTTATGGTATAATACGAGCTGAATTTGAACAGTTTATGTAATTGTTCGTACATGACATGATTCATAATCATGATGGTCGGCAGAACAGAACTTTTGTTCCCGGCTCGCCAAATTGCTTAGGCATGTCTTTGCTGAGCTTTCAGTAGCTGGCTCTCCAATATGCCTCTGGCTCAGGGCATCAATAACAGAGAAAGTTGGGAAAGCATCCTTCTTCAGCTTTTGGGCCGCCAGTAGGCCTTTGAGGCGAATATCATTAGGAGCCCTTTGATGACGATCCGGGAACTTTCACTGTTCTCACATAGATGCCTACTTCACCTAATATTAACAGTTTAATTTTGGACCTGGCCGTCTGACCTGTACTTGAGGGGGGTAGAAAGTCTTTTATCAAGATTTTGATCTTTACAAGCGCTTGACTCATCTCACACTTTGGAGGTTGGGCAGGCTCAGACAGCTACACAATTGGGTTAGAAGAATGAAATTGATCAGCAGGACGGCATTGAAATATGGACGCTACCCGTAGAAGGGAAGAGCACCAACGGTGAGGATATTATCTAGGACGATACCAATAGTGATGTCAGCTTCCATGGCAATGATGATTAAAAGAAGGAGGACGTAAGGTCTGAGAACTCCCTTAGTTGGATCAGGGCGAAATAACAGTCCCATACAAGGTAACAGCTGTGCAATTTCCATACTCCCTTATGATAAAACTATCAAACTCGGTCCGTGGAAACTTAACCTCAAGAAACAACTTCTCGCTGAAAGGAGGTAAAAAGGGGATGGTACGACAACAATCACAATGACGGCAAGACATAACCTGTAATTCACTGAACATATGCTTTAGTAATGTGATATCCAATCTTAACTTCGAGAGACGCTGCAAGCTCTTAGTGTTATATGCATTCGTCGACGCCTTTAGTTACCTTAGTAAATGGCAGAACTAAATGCCTAAGTACCTTACCTAAGTAAATAAATGATCTGAAGTATTAGGTTAAGGTTGGTAGATGAACTGGCAGTGCCAACCACTGTGGCACCCGTAAAGATCTTGGAAAAGAGCAAGCAAATACAAGGCCAGTGGGGATCTCCTTCACTGCACATTCGATCCCTCTTCGTCTTTTCGCATCATCTCCTATATCAAGTGGCGGAAGGCAATCTCACATACGTGTTGCTGTGTTTGTGTAAGCATATGGTCTACAGTATTCTCATCTACTTTGACTGACCGAGAAAGAACACAGTCTTCTACCATCGCCGACTACGCCATGGCCTCCCAAAGGCGCGACAGGCTGATCCTGCGAGAAGACATCATTAGCGACGGCAAGGTGTCTTCGCCCAGAGATCCCAATGCAGTCCTGCGCAACCATAGAATGCTCACCAAGGGAAGAGAAACTCGCTCTCATCCAACATGCCCAAGAATACGCCTGGGTTCTGGTTCACCAACTAGGACAGACTAGTGCAAGCTCCAAGAAGCTTTTGAAGAAGTTCTACGCTGAAATATTCCTCCATTGGTCAACTTCGCAAAGGAGAAATCCTAACCCACCGTCCACTTATCGCGAATATTCGCAGACTCTTGTAGGGTCCAGAAAGAAGTCTTGTTCCAAAGAAGCTGTCAACGGCACCACGCAAAAGTGTGTCAAACCTGTTTACTTAAGTTTAAACGTTAGTGAAGACGCTGAGTTCATGATGTGGACTTGGAACGACAGTGATGGTCGGAGTATTGATCCAGATCGTATTGAATTCGAGCCAGGCCTCACCGTCACTCAAGCCAAGATCAATGCTATTCACAACTACGACAACCATGAGCGGCGACGAATCAGTTCCTACAACACTCAGCGTATCATTTGTGCTACGCGCCGTATACTAGTCAAGTGGGCAGCTCGTGGAAGTGAGGGTCCGCTCAAGATCGAGCCAGAAGACATGGTCAGCAGAATCCAGCCACTTGTGCTTGCATCGGACCTTGCCCGTTCCATGGCCGCCACGTACTCTCAGATTGTTCAAGGCATGAATGGGGAAAACGATGGAGGAACTGACGACCCTGGCTCTGACTGAAGCGTGTTCGCAGCGCTTCATAATACTGAAAGGTCATATTCTCAGTATTCGGCAAAATCTCAGTTAATGGTTTACCATCAAGCCATCAATTCTGTCCATGGGCTCTCCAGCTTTAGAAATGGTTTGTTAATAATTGGCGTCTTCGCAATCCCCACGTCGGTAAAGTTACAATCATGGTTATTGGCGCGGGTTGGAGCTGTGTCATTGAGACTCAGCATCACTCGCCCTTTTTACTCCTGGTTTTGATTACGTATGGTGTGTCATTATTCTTCCAAGATGTTTCGTTGATCAATACCCTAACCTTGAAAAGACACACTTTCTCTACTTTCATCTACGATGAATGAAGAACGGCTACGATATGGTGGACACGCCATACATTGATACATGAAGGGACACTAGATTTGGTTGATGATAGGAGGTTTCATAGTACGTCGGCTTCAGTTTTACAGAAAGCGAGATACTGGGAAATTATAACATAGCCCCTTTTATTTTCGTCAAGACCTACCACTGGACTTCAACAGCACGCGGAAGCCTAGTGAGAGATGCGGACTTGGACTGTGGTGACTACTCGATACGTATCACTTCTAAGCCCAGAGTTTGATGTTGATCTTCCTGAAAGCACAATCTGATTAGATCTAGAGCCGGCGAACGACAAATATTAAGGTTTGTTATCGAAAATCTGGTTCCTTCCAGCTAAATCGCGATCTAACTGTGCCGTAACGGGAGATAAAGCCACAGAAATATGAACCCTTCTAGCCACGCAAAAATATCATTTGGTTTCATAAATGTCCTGTAGAAAATATAGGCCTCCAGGGGGGATGGTGAAGCGGTCTACTTTGACTTGCTTTCATCTAGTTTGGTATATCTCCCCATTCTGAGAAAAAGTCAACAATCAACCACTTTGCCTAGGAAAAGGAGAAACATACCGCTTACAGAGAGTCTTTTCACGACTGTAGAAATGGTTTTGGATGCTCTTGGCTTTGGAGGCAGCTTTTTTGAATCCTCTGCGGGCCTGGCCCATCTTTGTTCGCATTCGTTGCCCGTATTCCTCGATGGACTTTTTGACTTGTTGTGAAAACTGTGACGACCCTGAAGATTGCTCAGATTTGGAAGGACTCGAAGATCTGGAAGACCACGAAGGCCGCGACCATAAGGACCGTATCGATCCACTCATCGTGCCAAGATAGGTATGAGAGAAGGTTTGCGTGTAGTAAATGGTGTCGTGATGCAGAAGTTGTGAGTGTAGTAGAAACTGTCACAGCAAGGAGTGTAGGAAAGGGGTTACTGAAAAGTGAAAAAGGTGTCCTAAGTCAAAGAGAGCGCAGCTCCTTATATATATTCTTCTCTAGGAAATATTTTAAGGTCCTGAGATGAAAAGGATAACCGTGAAATGTTTACAGTCCCTGATTCGATTTACTGTCACTTACACTTCAAGTATCCGATGAGACCCCCAATGGAAGACTCCTGTTCATTTCCACTCAACAAACCCAAGATGTGAATTCAAGCTATGATTCGCCAAGCAACTAACCCAATGCCTGTTGCCCTGTTAAAGCTCAGCCTTATTTTCACAATAGATTCAGAAGTTAAACCTCGTGACAAACTTTAACACGTATCTCATGCGGCATCCTCTCCCACAAGGACCCCAGGCTGGCCATTGGGCACCAGTGTTCTTTGGGTTCTGAGATAAGGAGAGGCTCTGAGCATTGTTTACTAACAACATTTCGACCATCAGCACGTGTTCTCCAATTAGCTGGGCTTCCAGTAGATAGATGGATGAACGCTCTACAACCACTGAGCTAAGTGAATGAATTAGGGACGACAAGTGCTGTTAGACGGTATTTGAGCATGAACTTTTTTGACTAAAGCTAATATGATATCAAATATGGCCACTTGCTTAAAGTGTATGTGCAAAGATATGCCACTTTCAAGGAAGTGAGTAGAGCATTAAGCTTCAACCAACAAACATAAATATAGTCTACCTAGGCTGGATGCTCAGGACAACTGAAAGTTAATCACTAATGCAAACATATGATTCATTTTCGCATTGGATAACCTCTTCCAGTCTTTTACCCTGATAACAATCTCAATTTGTGAATACTTGTTCCAAAATGCAACAACACTTCTCGAGATCCAACCTGTCATTGAATTCTCCTTGTCGAACTCTATCTTTTCGCTACACCCTTCTCAAACTATACGCTCGCTTCCCTTCTTCCGAAGTGCCGCGTTCACTTTCTTCATCCATGTTGGGTCCTAGGTTTCTGTTTGGCAGCCTGTTTTTGTCCTTTTGTCCTGACTGCTTTCCATGCAATGAACTCGCAATGTTTACCGACCTCGCCCAGAGGAAGCACCAAGTCGAAATATGAATTGAAGAGCCCCGGGGGCAAGGGAAATTGCGACCTTGAACCAGAATGTTAAGATAAAATGGTCTAAAGGCGTGATAAGGTATACTAAACTTACCTAAACCTTTTCATCCCTTAGGATTGAGGTCCCAGGTTTTCTTGACTCCTCCATAAGTGATGAGAATCTGCATCTGGAAAACAGTGTCGTCCGGTATCTGGAGGGAGGTATGCCCGTGGCCTGTACCATCTGAGCCCTAATGTATCACTCGACGGCGAGCGACGTTGATAATATATTTCAGGCTGTAGTCATCGACACGCTCTTTGGTATTGCGGTCGGTACGCTAGATGACCAGATCAAGACATCTTACTATAGATGCGCCGTCCAACTACGTGTTCTCAGGGTTGATGAACCTTCTAAGTACATCTTTCCAGACGACCTCGAACATGTCCTCGTGTCCTGATACTGTATTGCATAATCGTACTGGAGCCATTTGCTTTCGAGCTGTGCCATACTGGCAAGGATGTTGAATGCTGGGAGGATGGTCTCGCTTTAAGTAGCCTACTTCAACACTGATATCGTTAAGCGTGGCTGCCCGCATAGGTCGGTCGTCGGCATTGCCGGCCGACACATTCCACTCGCAGAATACCGTGTTCCAGAAGCGAGCAAGGTCTGTGGGTTGCTAAGGACGTCCGTTTCCCTTGAGCTGACGCTCCGATCTGAGCACATCCTAAGCTCTTCTCTGTCCAGTTCTCCCTGTGCGGCCATGTTGGTACCTGGTTGACGATAGTCTTCAGTTGACCACGTTACTCCGAAGAGAACGTTAGTTCTTCAGCGGTAGAGATTACAGGCGGAAAGGCGATCGATGACTGCCGGGTTGGTAAGGTGGGCCATGAGCTCTAACGCAAATCCAGCAACGTCTCTGCTATCGGTTGGTGTTGCACTTGACCACCGAGTTAACCACTCGGGACTAAGGAAATCGAGGTATGTTTGTGAATATTCGGGCATCTGGAGACGTTAGCTCTGGTATTGTGCTGTTAGGAGCAGATAGAAATACCGCTGTTCCTGAGTTTCAGGGATGAAGTCGATGGAGATGAGGAGTTAAGAAGTTGATGAGTCGAATGGTAAATATTGTGAAGATATTTTATAAGCTGATGACCCCTGGGTGCAAGACTTTAGGATGAATTTTCTTTAGTTTAGGATATCCTTAGGTCATCCTCATCAAAAGAATGTCAAGCATTTTACCGCTCAGGTAGGTACAATCAGAATAGTAACACAATGCCCTGATTTACCCCCGGTGGAACCACCACCTGGCAACTTCTTAACCTGCCTACTCGCCATTATCATCGATAAGAAGACTTGAACAGTAAATACATGCATTGGTTGACCGCCAGTCAGTGAGCTACCACTCCGCACCATCTGACTTTGTCGGGTATTTGGCAGGAGATCAATGTTCCAATATGCGAGGACGGGTATGAGGTGGCTTGGCTGCTCAAACAACTCATGCCCAAAGGACAGCATTTCTCTCTCATCTTCTCATCATCATCCAACTCCTCCAGTCATCACCCTACCAGTTTCGACGCGGCTGTCCTGTTGTAACCAACCCTGAGTGCCAGCTGAGCCCATTCCGGTCTCTTCAGTGACCGTTGTAAGGTATGTTCTCGTATGTCAATCAACGAAGCCTCTCTAACAATACGCAGTGATTGAAGCAAATCAACTTGGTGGCTAGATGGCAAACTTACAAACACCATACGTGCCCAGTGGGCATCATTGCCCCAAATGATGCACGTAATGCATCGGCTTCCCTGGTCACTTCGTTCATTCTCCCCAAGTGGTAGACATCAGACTTCTAGATGGTGTGTCTCGCAACCGTGGGAAATCTTCACATTATCCTCGTCAGGCTCATGCCCATGATGCGACTGACCCCATGCTGGTGTACCGGAGGCGGACTGGAGGTGCACCGATCGTCAGCTCTCGTAGCTAAACATAAATAGGTAGAACTCAACGTCGGCACTAATTTTTGTGCGTATAGCGGACTTGACAGTGCATACTAGAATAGAATTATTCACGTACATGCAATCATTTACAATTTACTGACGTGAAGAATCGCCAAATGTATGACACTACAATACGTTTCCTGAATGTATGTTCTCTAGCTGTCATTGCATCACTACTTCATCTTCCATAGCAAACAAGTAGGATTGTCCTTTCATCATCCATTGCTCCCGATGACATATTCGAATCCGTGCCAACCGAGGGCCCAAAACAACCATGCATGCCAATACCGCTGTCGCCTACTAGACTTCATTCCATCCATTCCATCCCAAATACAAATGAAGATACTGAGGGCAGACGGGAGGAGCCCGTCCGGCGACAGTTCTTAGTATTATGAGGGAGGAGGGATGAGGTTGAATAATCTGTATTGGTATCGAGAGTAGTGGCCAGTGTTCTAACGCCTCCTCTTATTCCGCCCCTGCTTGGGCTGTGGTGGAGCTTGGGGAACAGTGTTGTCGTTCATCTGCGCCTCAGTCCTGGCTTTGAGCTGATTGTCTTTTGTTTCTCGAGGGACTGTTTCGAGGTCGACTAGCAGCGGCTGGTTCACCAAGTCCATTGTGAAACCTGTCCAGGTAAAAATTGAGCCACTCGATACAATCATACCCAGTCACGAGGCTTGTGTTAGATTGAACTCTGGCCTTGAGCTTTTGATCCATGTATTCGAGGGCGAGGAGGATCTGTATCTGGAAGACGGTATCATTTGCGCCATTATGGAGAAGCTCATGGCCTCCTTTGCGGTCGTCCCCGCAATGATAGGGCTTGTTGTTTCTATAACGGATACCAAGGAGGTCCAAGACCGGCTGGCAGCCAGGTTTGTTTTGGAAGAGATCGAAGAGATGGTGCTTTTGAAGATCCAAGAGTTTGACATTCGGTCGTGAGAACCAGTCAAGACCAAGACGTGCGAGGGTGTCTTCCTCCAATTTTGAATTCCATGTCAGGAAAACGACATTTCGCTCAATCTTGTTAGCCTTTTCGTAGGCAGTTCGTTCCCGAGACTTGAGAAGATTGTGGAGTTGGAGTTGAAGGGTTGCAGCTAGTTTGTCTGAATCTATGTATTGGGATTTTCCGAACACAAAGCTGTAAGGTTCTGTGACGTGGAAGGGCCCACGGTTACCGCTAAAGTGGCCTCGAAATTCATTGATGATATAGTGGCTTGGATGCATTTTGTTGAAAAGATTAGAACCTCGGTCTCCGGGGGGTATTGCTTTGCGCCCGCGATCGAGGATTCAACCATCGGGCGTGTGTCGAACCATGTCCAACCCACCTCGGTGGTTGGTTTGTAAGAGTATTTGCAACCATTGGCATACTCGCCGGTCGTGAACCAGCAGATATCCTCAAAATCAAGTGATATGGAAATAGGCGCTTTCCAGTTTTTTGGTGCGACATATTTGCTTGCTGCTGCATCCTACACAGGCATCATGCTCTTCAGTGTCTCTTCAGTGTCTCATCCGTGCTATTGTCGTCCGGAGTGTCGTCAGGGAAGCCCCAATTCCGACCGTGAATCTGGTCCCGTTTGAAAAAGTCGTAATCAGGCTTGGTGCGTTGCAACCAAGGGTATTCTTTCCAGTCTGGTACTTCGCCAGGAGGGGGCTCAGTGTTCGCCTTCCTCTTGCCCATCCTGGAACTGCGATAACAAACAACGACCCAAGGAGGAGCCAAGAGTGGATGTGATATCGAGTGCAATACAGGTTACCTAAGGCAATATTGTTAATATATGCAGATGGATACAAGTGAGGCGGGCAACAAACCAGGGGCATGCGATGCTTGGGTGAAGCGCTTGTGGCGAGATATCTACCCTTCTAAATCCCATTCTCTTCGGGTTCCTTCATTGAGCCCGATGTTTGGTGGACAGAGATCTCACACGAGAGACATGATCAATCAGGGCGGCATTCGATATATCTCCCACTCCCGCCCAACACCCCAACTTCCTGAAGAGTTGCAAAGCCTATCTACCTAGCCTGTGACTGGACACAGGCGCAGTTGCTGGACTGAACCAGCCATTCTTGACAACGAGTTCAAATCGGCACCTGGTATCTTTGAATTGATTCAAATGACCATTATTTCTCCGGGCCTCGGTCTACGATCGAACTTGATGGTTTTTTTTTTTTTTTTTGCCGCTCTTGAGCATAAGCGTCCCCAGAAGGTCAATGGATATGGCCCTTGGTCGACACATTTCAAAAGCATAAAAGGAAATCAGGCTGCTGTTATCCTCATGCTCTGTCCTCTGCAAGAAAATCAGATCATGGCTGAATCGGACGGGCCATGTTTCACTGACGAGTTCATCACCAGACTTGAACACTGTAAGTTCACTATTAACATGAGAAACTGAAATCTAACCGTTTGAACAAGCATCGATCCCTTGGGCTTCGAAGCGATCAAGATTGACTTTGGAAAGCAATGTCGTTGCAATGAAAATGGCCGTCATTGCCCCTGATGATTTGCAATAACTATGCCTTGTCCCCATCCTACCCCTTCTCTCCGCACCTTCATAACACAACTTTCATACCCATATGAGATACTTCGCATTACCACATTGGCTGGTGAAAGCAGGAGATATATATCATCTTTATAAGCAAGGCGGTATGATTCAGCTGCGGATTAAAGCTATTCTAGAACGACCTGCACTCGGCCTCGGA
>JABEEM010000267.1:0-73159 GCA_013363185.1 Fusarium secorum
GGCAGCAGTCATCCCCATAGCAGAAAAACTTCAATATAATCCAGTACTTTCTAAATTTGGCTCTCATATGAGTTGCCGCTAAATGAACCGAGGTGGCATTTGTTACAATTGGGTCTTGTCAGTAATTCTGTGACTATGGGACTGGCCCTCTGAGCCAAGATGAGGTTAACGAGTTGAGAATGCTCAGCCTTCAGCTTGTTTAAAATCACCGTCGCTTTGTAGATCTTGTGGCCAAGGGGGTCGCAATCAAGCATCGTTTTCGTCTAGTCCAGGCCTTGAGTCTTCAGCTTCAGTACAAGGCCTCTCATCAGCGATGATTCCTGTATTATGCCCATTACTTGGCAGCAGAGGGTTATATCTGCAACAATAAGTCAATATTGAACCCTGCAACTAGGTGAGATTGAGACTCAGAAGCCTGCCTAAAGCGTACACTCGGGCATCCCTTCAAGCTTCCAGTGAGTCTTGTCAAGACAGATTGTTTGAGACTATAGTCCACTCTGAGACCTGTCCTCCCGCGGCTTCGAATCAGCATGGAATATCTATCAACTGGTGTTTGACCGTGCCGCCTCGTGGCTTTTGGTTTGTGATATCTCGCCCTCGCCGGCATGAGCGCTCTTGCATGGACTGGTCCAGATTAGATGGTGCTGGTATGTGATCTTGGCATATATATGCAGCACCACAATTCTATACGTTATCGGCTTATTCAATAAGGCGAGAGCTCATGCCTCCGAGACAATGTTTGAAAAGGCTGGCTGAGTCTCCGCTCAATCAAGTCTAAGTGAGGGGTTGTGACCTATCCTGTGTAGAGAGTTGAAAATTAAGGGCTTGGCTAAGACCAAAAGAATGTTGTCATGCACTGTGACGGTCGACTCAACACCTGATAAGAAAAAGCCGCCATGGATCGATATGATAGTATGAAGCCTAAAACAGGTGCATGTGAGGTTTCGGGGTTTATCTTCAGCTGTAACAAGAAACGCCATTCACCGGCTCTAGGCTTTTTACTGGTGCTAGAAACGCCACCCGCGCTTCCGTCGCCTCTAGCGGCGTTCGCCTAGGCCCTACCGGGCACTCCCAGCATACCTGAGATCTATATATTGACATTAGTTTGCATGAAATAGTTCAATGCATGTGATTGTTTCTACGGCGGCCGCCTTCGATAAGGAATAGCGCTTGGAAGGGGCATGGTAGGACTTATGTTGCCATGTCTTTCGCTAGTATGTTTACCTTGTCACCGCAAAAGCCGCCTTTGTTGAACTGAACTCTTCAGACTCGTCTTGCCGGGCTGGGGAGCGAAGTATATAAAGGCAGCCTTGTCCTCAATTTGTGGTTTACATTTCAGCATCCAGGACATCGAGAGCCCAAAAATCACCAGAAACACTCTGTCTCGAACAAATCAACTTTCGAAATCATGGACGACATCAAGAGCGCTCATAAAGACGGAGCTGTAATCGGCCTCCATAAGGTTGCAGGTGTTCGACATCGACGTCATGTTGATGACGCAGCCGGACACCTTCAATCTGTTTCTCATCGCCTTGATGGAGCTTCAGGACATGAAGAAGGAGGAAATAACATGGAAACCTGGCCCTGGCTATTCCTTCACCTCGGATGATATCATGTCTTGGTACCAGATTGCAGGTAAGTCTCTCACCAGGTCACTTGCTCCAATGACTGCTAATTAACAATAGGTATACATGGGCTGCCAGCCGAAGACTGGGCTGGAGAAGAGGACCGTGGGAAGACAAAGCGTGATATCACGAGAGATGGCGATGGCTACTGTGCCCATTCCACCCCAACCTTCGCGCTGTGGCATCGACCTTACCTTGCCATGCTTGAGGTGAGAAAATAGGCTCACCACGAAATACTCTGCTGATCACTCCGAATTTAGCAAACTATCTTTCGTCAAGTCGATAACGTCGCCAAGCGATTTTCTGAGTCTTCTGAAGTGTCAGACGAAGATAAGCAGAAATACAAGGCTGCTGCTAAGAAGTTCCGACTTCCATACTGGGACTATCATCGTCCCAGAGGGGGCCCGGTAACCTTCCCAGGAGTGGTTGACGGCACCACAACAACATCTCCTTATGACTTTCATGCCCCGAGGATCTTTACGAAGAAGAGGGTCATGGTCAAGCGCCTCCCTGACAACAAGCTCATTGACATGCCCAATCCGTTTTTCCAATTCGAATTTGACGAGAGCGGCTCAGCCAGGATTGACTGGAGATATTCTAAGCTCGATGTGAGTCTACTATGGTTGTGATAATGATGGCTTGCTCACACGTCTACGCCACAATAGATCAAGAAGCTACCCGATGCCAAAAATCGAACATGTCGTCACGGAGGCTCCGAACCGTACAATGTCAGCTTACTTAACACGATGCTGAATGAAGTTCGAGAAGATCAGACGCGTGCCTGTCTTGCCATGATCGAGGACAAGGCTTACAGTGACTTCAAAGCGTTTTCGACTGACGGCATCATGGACCCTGGCCTTGACCCCATAAAAGCCCTGAGAAGTAGCACCGGATCTATCGAGGGATTTCATAATAACTATCACGGGTACATAGGTGGATTTGCAGGAAACCCGAAGGATAATATCAGAGGTGGCCACATGGGCAGCGTTCCTGTGGCGGGGTTTGATCCGATCTTTTGGATCCATCATTGGTGAGTCAGACTATCCGCGATGCAGCCAGCAAGTTCGGCTCCTGATACAGGATTACAGTCAAATTGATAGAATATTCGCTATCTGGCAGGCTGCCAATAGTGATGATGGCGACGAGCATTGGTTCAATGAGTTGGCAGGTGCGGAATACCAAGCTTTGGGCGGTGCAAGCCTTCACCCATTCCGCAAGTGGCCTATCAAGACGGCCAAAGAAGACAGGTATTGGACTTCTGATTCAGCCAGGTACACTGATACACTCGGATACACCTATGCTGAAACTGCCGGCGGAAGGAAAGGCGATCAAGTTCGTAACGAGTTCACGCGGAAATATGGTTGGAGCCGAAGACTCGATGTCAATGAAGACATTGGGGTGCCGCCGGAGGACATGCTGCCTTTAGACGTCTCTAAAGCTCAAGTCTTCCTTGGCCTGCCTTCTGAGGATCTGTTCAGGCCTCTGATCCCGCCGCCAATCCAGCCAAGCAAGGAGCAAAATGTTCTGGCAGCGCCAACCCCATCCTCCAAGTTCTCCCAAGAGTGGTACATCGATGTCGTTGTCGAGAGGTAAGCACAAACAAGTTCTTGAATGTCGAAATGGCCTAACTAACGATTGCGCAGGATGGCTTTGAATGGATCTTACACCATCTTCTACATCATTGGTGATGTTGACGGCCATTCTGGTATGGAATGGTCTTCTCTCCCAGGCTTTGTTGGAGTTTCGCATATCTTTACTTCGAGTACCGAGGTTTGCGAGAACTGCGCAGACCAGGAGCGTCAAGTCCAGCTTGTTACTAGCACCACTCCCATGACGTCGCTGCTACTTGATTATGTCAAAACTCGGCAGTTGGGTAGTCTGGCTCCAGAGGACGTTGAGCGATTCCTCATCGACAACTTGAAGTGGCGTGTTCAGACTGTAAGTGGCAGCATGGGCTGTTGTTGAGATGAAAGATTGTGACTGACTGAATGACTTCCAGATTGACGGAAAGGTCATTGACCCTAGAGACTTGGATAGAGATCACACGATGAAGCTCGGTATCAGCCGCAAGATTGCACCCATGCCCGGGCAGGATGGGGAGGTTCGGTACTCCTTCCATCCTGAGATCATCGAAACCATCATCAATAACTCCTCACCCGAAATGACATCCTTGACTGTTCAGTAGGAATGAGTTAGCAACATCATACTTTCTGGTAGATTGATTATTATACAGAGAATTTGGCAAATGGTCCTGATGATGCCGTGTCAGTCCGAGTAACAGAGCTCCATAGAGCACGGTGATATGCGAGCACGACCACTGTGAAAGAAGATACCTGTTCTGGTATGGCTAGAGCATTGTGTCGGCCCTTTTCTTAACCTCCCAAATGAAGTGGATCAGCTGGACTGGCTCTCTCAACATTCCCATGATACCGCTTACTTTTCTCACAGTAATCGAAGAAATCACGCACAGAGTTTCTTACAGCCGCAAGCAGACTTAAAAGAGTCAAACGATAGCTCAATTTTATCGATCATATTCGGAACACCGCTTATGTAAATATTGTTACGAATGTGACCTGGCTTTGGTCTTTTGGGCAACCAGAAGGCTCCCGTGTTACGATTTCCCCGCTGAAGTAAGCCCCAGAGTGGCATTTTAACAACTTTGAACGTTGATTATTGGTTGCTCAGCTTTCAGCTCTGGCAGCTATTGAATGGTGGCGGTAAAGCTGCATAGCTGAAGAAATGTGACTGCATATCATCACATGCCTTCAGTTTTCATTCAAGGAAGGTTAAATAGAGGCTCAGTTCCATAGAGTTCACTTATCTTTACCAAAACCAACGCAGTTAATTTCCAGCTGCCCGCATTCAACAAGCCCACTTGTCAACCAACTCACTCCTACATATAACCAAGAAACAGCCATGGATCGGCACACGGGTATTAATCAGACAGAGCTTTATGGAGACAAGCTCGCGGAACTTGTGGCTCAGAATGTCTCAAGTCCACTTCCAGCAGAAAATGCAATTAATGCTCGACTGATTGGCATCGATGGAACTGGTACTGCCATCTTGGCCAGCAAGATCAAGACGGCCTCCAACGACTTTGGCGGCTTCGCCCTAGTCCTCCACGACGATGCAAAGTACAATGACTTCTACTGGCTCCAATTCATCACCCGACAGCTTGTTGTCAATAATGTTGCCAAAACTGGTAATCTAGTCAATAAAGCAGTGACTCCCGCATACCAGCTGGTAAACGCTACAGGAGAGGTCACAGACTTTGCCAGTGGCACTGGCGCATCAAACTGGAACACCTGCTGGGGAGTCGACTCTGCCCTCACCAAGGGCTTCTTCGCTGACACGTATGAATTCGCGAAGTCAGACGCCCACAAGATAACAGCCATCCTGGACCCTCCGAGCGTTCTGATGGGGAAAGTCCCAGCAAGTGTGAGAGAGAAAGCTCTATACAAAGACTGTCCGGACGGACTGGTTAATATGAAGACTGAGCTGGGAGATGGTGAGGGAATCTCTCGCGCCTACTTCTCTGACTATCTCTTGAAGAAGGTTGAAGGGGACAGATATCGTATCTATGCCCGCTTTGACCTGACTTTGACTTGGAATGCAAGAGAAGCAGACAAGAAGAATTTTACACTCAACACTTTGGCTTCCACTGAGACCAACGCCTTACTCGCTTGCCACATGGCTGCTCTGCAACATGTCACGACTCCAGGCAAACAAGGCGATGCACCAGATGATTCTTTTCAAGACTTCCGCAGCAAGATCATTTAATGAACAGGAACAGGAACAGGGGGTGCTGTCGTGATGGCAGGCACCAATATTCACAGAGCAGGGGGAGCAGAGATTGTAGGCGGTTGTGTATATAGTGAAGACGGTTATACTTCTAAATGCTACACTGGGTGTGATTTCTTCCACTCCTCATGAACCTTCTGCACGAACAGTCCATATGCACTATCGCTATTCGGAATGAACTTGTTCCTATGCCCATCCTTATCCTTCCAATAAAATGCTTCATCATGAATCCTATCATCGTCATCGAACTGATAGCACTGAAGAGTGATGCAAACACTGTCCGAGGTGTTCTCCAGTTGGTGGACCTGGTACTGGTCCTTACCCAACCAAGTGACTTTGCCTTCTTCAAGATTCACCGGGTTACCAATCAGTTGTGACGGACTTCCTTCCTCGACCTTGTCAAACCAAGATACTTGGATCTTCCCGTAGAGGACTCTGATGACTGCTGAGGCATCGCCGTGTTGATGAATGGGTGACTTGTGCTTTGGGGGCCAGATCTCCATTACGTAGGGAATACCAGGTGAATCGGCCTGCTGGCGTTAGTTGCAATCGAGATCAAGCAGGGAGAACATACCAGGTTATCGCCAATCGTGATACGAAGATAGGTCTCAGTTTCATCTTTAAAAGTGTCCTTTGCCTTAAGGATGGCACCACAGTACTTGTTCTCATCCCTGCAGCTCTCATCAATGGCTTCAGGGAGCTTCGGGAACGAATCCGGTCTCGCTGTAATCTTGGCCCCGGAAATATTATGGTACAGCTTCTGACAGGCCTTGGGTAGATTGGCAAACGTCATGGCTGTCATGTTCTCCAGTATTTCGAGCGTCATCTCTGACTCAGGGATAACGACAGGCGGGAGATCAACAGTGACAGGCTGCGGCTTGTACTTGATGTCTTTGCTGGAAATCGGAGATTCATCCTGCTCAACCTCGGTCGAAACGAGGTTATCCATCCAGGCAGCTTTCTCTTTCTCGAACTGGATCTCCATGAAAGTCATGGAGTTGTTAATTAGAGATTGGCCATACCGGATACGTGCGTTGCTTCTGTCAACCGAGATCCAATAAGTCGCCTTCTCAGTCAACGTGTCAAGCAAAGCTGAAGCTTTTCCTTTCGGAAACATGACAACGTCATAAAACTTGCTCCTCTCCTCACCAGGTCCAAACGTCAGCTTCTCTTTATACGCGACAAACTTGTCAGCATCCTTATCCTTCTTTGACAGAACGCAGTCGGTCTTTGTGATTTCAAGCTTCAGAGTCGGCTGCTCCTTTCGCTTTTCGGGGCGAATGGTAAATGTCACGCTTTCTTTGGGAGAATCAGCTTTGGCGGCAATGGTACCAAGACCTCCCACGGCAAATTCAATTCCGACGGGGGTGGTCTCCCAGGAAGAGGAGATCGAGTATGAAAGATTAGCGGGTTTGAAGGGGCTGACTTGGGGTTGAGCATCGAGTTCAACAGGGATCTGATCCTGGGGTTCCCAAAAGGGATCAGTGAAGTGGGACGGATCGGCCATGGTGAGGAAGAGATGATGAATCTCGAGACTGAATTGACGAGGAGACTTGATGCTTCTCAGTAAAGAAACTCCTCTGTATAAATAATTGTTTGAGGCCTCACGCTTTGACCTCAACAAGTTGATATATCAGTTGATACACGGCCAAATCGCCTATCGCATCTGTTGAATTCGTCATCCAAGACAGCCCACTCAGTTGCAGGAGACTAGTGGTCTTCAGCTAGCCACATGAACTCTTTTCAGGAAAGGATCACAGAAACAGTCGGTCTGGATCGCACGAGTTTCCTTTTCGAGATCATTCAGGCCTTGCGAGATGCTTGAATGCGGGGGTGCAGAGACATTCGCGGACTTGCGCCAGGAACGATAAATCACAACAGGTGCCCAACAGCGTGCTAAAGCCATCCCAAATTTACTGAGGTATTACTAAAACATTAAACATCATTTGATTTTGCCACATTTGAATATCACTCCCACTTATAGTTGATGCCGGGATTTATGCATGGTGAGTGACGCGGCCTGCAATGCCTACCTGCTCAATTGACAATACCCATAAACGGAGTAAAGCCTCATAAGAAGACATGGAACCAGATCTGCGGTCAAAAACCGTTGAGGTACTGATTCACCTCTGGCATTAGGTTTAAAAAGCCATAGCTGCAGGTCTCAGAAGAACAGGCCTCACTTCAGGTAGTCCAGTATCACACAACTGCAAGAAGGTCAATGCCAGTTTGGTTTATTTGGCTACTTAGTCATGATCTTAACCCTAAGAGCATGATAACAGCACGGTAGAAACCTCTGTTTACTTTTGAGGAGCTCTTGCCAGGATAGTACCATACTTGGAGTACGTGTTGTTAGACGAAGCAACAAAGTCTTCAACCCTCAAGCCCGCCTTGGGCTGGAACACACAGATGACGTCCGATCCTCCAAACTGGAAGTACGAGATCTCTTGTCCCTTCTCCACTCTATCTCCCTTCTGGACCGTTATCTTGACGGAGGACACCTGTGCCATACCGATAGGAAGCACAGCAACCTTGCCCAAAACGGGGTTGTCGATGATGATCATGCCACGGGTCTGCAAGAACTGATATCCTGGTGTATCAGGAGCGTCTGGACCGCACATAACACGCATGGGCTCACATTTGGAGTTGACCTCCATGTAAGCCGCACCCTGTATGTTCTTCGCTTCAAGAACCTCACCAGCAACAGGAGCGTGCTGGCGATGGTAGTTGAAGGTGTTGAGGAAGGCATGCATCCAGACACCACCATGGAACTCATCCGCGTACTCACTTCCCTGAAGAAGAGACGAGATTGTCCAGGGAAGGTTCTTGATCATAATTACTCCGTCAGACTCAATGTTGACAATATTCTGGTTGGCAACAGAATTGTCATACGTGCAGTCGGCTGGGTAAACGATGACACGATCGTCCTCTGGCTCTGCAATAGGTCGCATGCCAGGTTTGAGGTGGCGAGAGAAGAACTGGTTAAAGGTACGGAAACCGCCTTCTGGGACCAAAGCTTCGTCATAATTGTACTTGGGAGAGTTCTTCTGGCTGAAACTATCAAGAGACTCTTTCGTGAGTGAGGCAGGCGAGTCCATGAACAGTCCAATAAGCTGCGCATACACGACTATCCATGAGGAGAGCCAGGTGAGCGGCTGACCGACTTGATCAGGCGAGATGGCAGTCTGAAGGTTCGACAGAGGAGGTTGGTCGATGATGAAGTAGAACATGCAAAGAATATCGTAAATATCCTTGCCTTCATAGTTCTCGTGAGGCACCCATTTGAGAAGATCGTTGGCAAAGTCCAAGAACGATCGAGCATCGCTGATGTTCAGCTTGTCCATGAACTGGGGAATCTGCTGGTATGCAGAGTGCACAGCTTCATCGAGAGCACCAGGCTTCACGGTCTCAAGGTAGCCTGTGAGAACGATTATGACGGGATTGTAGATGACAGGTTTCTCGCCCAGCTCAGGCAAGGGGATGATGCCGACAAGACCTTTGCGGATCTTGTCGAGGGGGCCCTTGGAGGGGGGAGGTGGCTGGAAGCCAATCTCAGTATCGGGGGCAGTGGGAAGACCAGAAGGCATGATGATAGCTTTTAGTAAGGTGTCGAGGTGAAGTGTTTGATGAAGATGGGTTTGGTTATCGATCGACGTGAGGGCTGGGGCATTTATTTACATGGGGCCTTCTCTCATCCTCTACTCAGCTCCTCCGATGTCGACAGTGCCTGTTCACTCATTCCTCTTTCCCTTCCAGCTACAGACTTCGATCGGTCCTTTGCCCCTCTCTTGGCGTCATCAGAAGCAATTGCTTGCGCAACACAATGGTGAAGCTTTCAGGTAATTCGCCAATTCGACTTCGGCGAGTCTATCATGTCTCACAACCCCGCGTTCGTGCGTCGAAGCCCCTCCTCGGTGAATAGGATACGAATGTGTTTTGTATCTACTGACCCAGAGGCGATTTGTTGATAGTTGTTTTCTCAACGAGGTCGAAACCTGCAGCTGGTCTTGGTCCCTGTATGGCCACTCAAGGCAAAGAATCAAGACTGGGCTTGACTTGAGTCTGCAGCATGCGTCTCGGCCCCTTCATGTGAAGTCCATCTGGAAACCATGCCATTGGGCTAGAACGATCACCCCCCTTATCTCTTCTCTCTTGTCGCACTCACCAAGTCTCGGTCACGACTGAGCTGCCTCTTCTGGAGCAACGGGCATGCTGTGAATGCAATGTATGTCGCACATTCGAGCGGGCTCCAATAAGCAAAGAACTTCAGCGATCTGAAGCTGTCGGTAGCTTTTCCGGGAAATTCACAGTCGGATGGAGCGGGCCGCATGCATGTCTCACTGATCTTTTTGCTTTAGCCAGGAACTTTTTGGTTGTGAAAATACAGTTGTGCATGACACGGTTTGCTTTTCAATGATGCCCAATGTCAGTTTAGTGAGGGGGTCAAATCCGTCGGGACCATACTGCTATCATTTCTATGTTTCCAAGCTCTGTGCGGTGATTATAAGCTCTTGGGCACACGTCTCACCTGTAAACAACACGCCTCTCTGTTTTAACAAGCCGTCAGCGCCATCGGTAATATCAAGCAATCAATGCAGTCTTTATTCCTAAACGCGGTTCCAATTAGCAAGATGCCACAAAACTAAAGAATGAGAATATTGTAAAATTCATCTGCACACTTGGAACTAAGCATAGGTCCGCTCCCATCTCAGCTTTGGGCCGTTTAGTTCAGTCGTCAAAGCGATCTTTCCAACCTCTTCGTCTGGATTGACATCAAAAATCCGAACCTTGACATTCTTAATCGCTTCCAAGCGATCTGAACCACTCTTTCCACTTCCTTCTTGAGGGATATTTACGAATAGAGAATCTCTCGTCAACCCAGCAACACCGTCCAAGAAATCGGGGGCTTTGATACACTGACGAACAACGATATTGACAACAGCGCAAATCATCAATACCACCGTCGATAGTATTGGAATGAGAAGAAGTAGCACAGCTAAGCCCACTTTCCTGCGCCAGGACGGCGAAGATTATCGAAGTGACTCTCCAACACCAGCGGAATGTAGGGTTGAAGCATTTCCAGATACTCGCGATCCAGTCGCTGGAACAAGGCTTTTCAACACCAGTCGCGTAGTTTCGTCCATGATGTAAGTATCTGTCAAATAATGAGAATCTTGAAGATACCCGCATCCTTGAGCCCAGTTGGAGGCCTTTTATATTTAAACCGTCCATTGTAGTGCTGGTCAGCAGAAATTGAATATGAGAGACAGTAATACTTGTGAAAGCTTCTCGCAAAGTTGGTGGCTCGTTGCGTTTCTTATTCTTTCCGCCCGGAGATTCTCGAGTCACATTCTTAAGAGACATCCATCCAACTGCATGACTGTCCTTGACTTTCTTTGGTCGGGATTCTCTTGTGTGTTACACAAGAGGCTGAAACTGTTCAAATAACGGCCTCCATGTGACAACCGATGGACGTTGTTGGTCGACAAAACCGCAGCCTGCCTTAGCTGAATGCCACCAGCAAGAGTTTCGATATCGTCAGGAGCATTGGCCAAACCCATTTCTAATCTATAGAGAAACCATATCAGTATTGTGAACTAGACATAGCTTGAAGCGGTAAATTATTCAAGATCAATGTTCATAAAGCTCAGCCCTACGATGTTGTCAACACTTCGCTGCAATTCAACGACGACAATAGCATCTGACGAATACGGGATTCCGCTAGCTCAGTGATCACCCCTGCAAGATAAGCACTAACTTAAGCCTCCAACAACCCTGCAACAAACCACCAATCGCCAATCCTGCGGCGAGTCAGACCCTTTTTGGTTCGCCAGGCCTACAAAACTTGGCAAAGATTCCCAATTCTTTACTCAAAGTCACGAATCGACGATGACTTTGAAGTAGCGAGAATGAAAACTGCAACGGAAGATCAGAGCTAATCAAATGTTTTTCGGTCATCTGACGGTCCAAGTGGCGCAGCTGAAACGAAATCGCCTCGAAAGGATCAAGCTAAGAACCAGGCTAGCCAGGGTCTCCCCAGCTTACATATTTTTGTTTAATCTTCCCTCGGACTCTTGAATGCGAGCTATGTCTCGTCTCATCAATCCAAAATCTCATCTTAACTTTTTCATCACAGCCTCAATTCCTCACAGCCCGTCAAAATGTCAACCGTATCGCCAGAAACAACAAACGCGGATGTAATCTCGCCTCCAAAATACACAGCAAACGCTGAGTCCCCCCGCGACGAGAAGATCGCAATTGAGTACACTACCCCCTCCCCCCTCCAGATTTCACATGACGCTGACAAGTGAACAAGACAACCAAAAGTCGACGACGAAAACCTCCCCGAAGTCGTTACCGATCAAACCAGCCCAGCGCAAATGAGTCCTCCCCCCGCAAGCGAATACCGTCCCGTATCGACTGTTTCTCCCGCGCCGGAAAGTACATTGAACTGGGACGGTACACAATCTCCGCCGATCTTACAGCACCCTGCTCTTGCGCAGCAGCAGTACGCGGGGCATCAGTCAATGGCCATTCCAGCGCAACAGGTTCCCCTGGGAGAAACTGTTACGCCGTTGCATCTGTTGGCTGATCAGGCTGATATGGTGGATTGTCCGTTTTGTCAGCGTCGCGCTGAGACAAAGGTCAAGAAGTCTGCTTCTTCAATGACACAGTACGTTTGCTCCCCGACTGGTCACATATGAGGTGTCTAACTGAGATGTAGTATTTACGCAACCGCGCTTTTCTTCACGACTCTTTTCGGTGTTATTTTCCCCTACGCATGTCACTGCGCGCCAAACATTAGCCATTTCTGCAAGAACTGCGGTCGCAAGGTCGCATTCAAGGAGCGCGGTGGGCAAATGGAAGCACTCGGCACGCCAGATCATTTGAGGGAGGTCTCAAAGTATCCAGCTGCTCCGCCTAAGAAGAAATGAGCAGGTGTGAGGCGTTGGTAGCGATCTATTGTCTAATCTAATGTTGCGGCTCTTCTTCTGCGAGGAGGGGTGCTGTCTCTGGCGTCTTTTTGTCTTTCTTCATCCCATAGGATGCGACTGTGTAGATACCAAAAATACCCATGAATGTACTGAATGCGAATGCGAGTATGCCTTTGAGCGTGAAGCTGTGACTGTCAGTGGTGTTTGCGTCAGGGCTTGGGGGACGTACCCTTCTGGAAGACGAGGTGGAGGGACGTTTTCACCCGTGAGATCGAGGAGGTCAGTGTTTCCTGCTGCGTTGCCGACGGTGGGAATGTTGCCGGCTTTGCATGCGTCGAGATGATTCTGGGGGAGTTTCAGTGAAGCTTGTAGGGCGAGGGGGTCTTCAACGAATGTCGCGATCAACCCGGACGTGACGTGCCATTCGATATGGCAGTGGAAAAGCCAGACACCTGACGATTAGTTTTGTTCAACACGCAATCGGGAGACATACCTGGGTTATCAGCCTTGAATCTCAGTACCACATTGCCATTTCCGTTCACAACGACTGTATCTCGTCTCATCGGCGTCTCCGCAAACTCCACCGATCCATCAAAATCACCGGCATCGTCATCACTTCGATACAGCACCTGAAAGTGATGACCATGCAAGTGAAACGGATGCCTCCCATCATCTCGGTTGTTAATAACCAACTGCACAATCTCATCCTTCTCCAACACAAAGCTATGCGTATACGTTCCATATATCTGAGGATTCGTCGCCTGCTTTCCACTCGTCAACGCAGTGTAAAGTGTCGGAACCTTGGGAGCCCGGTAGGTGATATTGTTGAAGAAGGCGTAGTTTGCGCCGTCTCGAAGGTTATCCATGATGACATCCAGCTCGATACTTCTGCTTGGTTCAGGAAGTATTGCCATTTCATCGTACGGCACAAGATCCATATCATCATAAGGATCAAAGTCATAGACGACAGATGGCTTGGGGAGAGGCTTTTCTTCATCGTATACAAGCCATCCTGTGACATTCCAGTTGAGATCGTCGGGGAGAACATCAAAGAGATCCTAAACGGTCAGCCATGTAAATCAAAGGGTGACAAACTTACAGTATCCATGCTCGCAACAATAGGAAAGTTTGCCGATGCGTCGTCCTTCGTTGTGACCAACACACTGCATCGTTGCCCAGCAGATAAATAAACCATATTCGCTTGTGCCGGCTTCGTGTATGCACCATCGACCTCCACGATCGTCATGTTATGTCCCTCAATCCAGAAATATTGTCCCGCAAAGGCACCAATATTCGCCAATCTCAAAAAGTATGTCTTGCCTGTTTGGACAGGTACCTTGAAATCCTGGGTTTCGTTCATGAGAGCTGCTTGAGGAACGGGCTCCGCACCAGTTGGATTTCCTTTCCTCATAAACTCTGGTATCAACGTCTGCATTTGATCGTAATACCAATCCGAGATGGTCATGACAAGTTCGTCATCGTATTTTCCTTCGAAAGGCGACTTTGGGTCGTGAATGATGAGAGGACCTCGAAGGCCGTCAGGATATTGACTCTCAGTATGTGAGTGATACCAATATGTGCCAGGTTGCGTAATCTTTCAAGTCAGTATATCCTCAGTACAGAGATAAGAGACATACCGTAAAGTTGTAGAGAAATGACTCCCCAGGCTGAATAGGACACTGCGTAACCTGCGACGGTCCATCCATATGATTCGAACCATTCATAAAAAGCCCATGAAAATGCAAACTCGTCGACTGATTCCCCAGATTATTCCTCACATTAACCAAAACCGTATCCCCAACACTCGCTTCGATCCTCGGTATCGGCCACTCCCCATTAATCCCTATCGTGGACCTCTCAAACGCACCATCTGGATTCGCTCGAACCCAATCGATAGAAAAGTCATAAGACACCGTCGCAGCTAAAGCGACCGGTAACAAAGCCAACCGTGAGATCCTCATGTTTGACTGCGGGAGGTTGGAGGAGGGATTGGGGGAGAGTGGATCTTATCAATCAGATAATCCGACGTCGGACGAAGAGGAAAATGTCATGTTATGCGCGGTTATTTGAGATTTAGGGCTTCTCTTTGGACAGAATTTTCTTAGCTTCGTTTGATTCGACGGTCATACGATCAATTGTGGACATCGTGTGACCCTTTTAGTCTCAAACCAAACCTCGGCCGAGAGCGGTTATCGGAAATTCTGTTATCTGATCTTTCTGATCCTTCATCGTCAAAAACATCACCACAATGCTCGACTTATTCTCCGTGCCTGTGTTCATCGTCGTCTTTCGGGAGACCCTCGAGACTGCTATCATCGTCTCAGTACTGCTAGCCTTTCTGAGACAGACGCTCGATGGATCACAGCGCGATGCTGGTATTTATAAAACCTTGCGCACGCAGGTACATATTTGAACTGAGTCAATTTAGAGTACAGTGGCTGAATCCTTTAGGTCTGGCTGGGAACGGCTTTGGGTCTCGCGTTGTGTCTCATCGGCTCTGGTGTAATTATCGGGGTATTTTATATTCTAGGTAACGATACCTGGGCTGATCATGAGTATTACTACGAAGGAGTGTTTTCGCTCATTTCGGCTGTCATCATCACCATCATGGGCGGTGCGTTGTTGCGTGTTGGTAAGATGGAGGATAAATGGAGGGCGAAATTGGCAAAGGCGATTGAGACACCAGTCACAGCTCAAGGAAAACGAGCGTGGTTGGTCAATCTCTTTGAGAAGTATGCCATGTTTATGTTGCCCTTTATTACTGTTCTTCGTGAAGGTATCGAGGGCATCGTTTTCGTCGCGGGCGTCTCATTCTCTGCGCCCGCTTCTGCCGTTCCTCTCCCCGTCATGATGGGATTGATGTTGGGCGGCCTTGTCGGCTATGCCCTCTACCGGTAAGTCAGTCGATCAATTGATGAACGTGTCTAACATCTCAGGGGCGGTTCATCTGCGAAACTGCAATATTTCCTCGTTGCTTCAACATGTCTTCTCTACCTCGTCGCAGCAGGTCTGTTCTCCCGCGCAATCTGGCTCTTTGAGCAACAGCAGTGGAACAAGGTTGTCGGCGGTGATGCCGCGGAACTCGGAGATGGTCCTGGTTCATACGATGTCGACCGGAGTATCTGGCACGTCAACGTGAGTAGCCTCCCAAGCCTTGCGAAGCCCTACTGACAATCCAGTGCTGTAATCCTCAGCTCAACGGTGGTGGAGGTTGGGCTATTCTGAATGCTGTTGTCGGATGGAACAATTCTGCTACGTATGGGTCTGTGCTGGCCTACAACCTGTACTGGGTTTTTGTGATTGCGCAATTTTCGCTCATGTCGTTCAAGGAGGATCATGGACATTACCCATTGCTCAAGGAGGAGGACACAAGGACTGATTAATGTGTTGTTTTTTCCAGTAAATACATATCCATCGTGTGCGCCCAGATACTCTCTACATGTCCTTTTGGCTGTCTTCGTCGAAGCGTGCGCCTTGTCAAAGTGTAAATAGTCCACAATCGCTTCAATTGCTTCACCCTCTTCGCCAACTGTTTTCCCTACCATCCCCAAATGCCTTTTAGTCGTCGTATCGCGGCTTCTTGCGAGGTCGTCCAGGTCCACGTGCAGTCTTGCGCTTCTCAGCAGAAGCGCCGCTAGCCAACTGCTTAGCCTCAAACTTCTCCAGCTCACCCGGTGCGATCAATCGCAGCTTCTCCTCGTTCTCCCAGGTAGAGTCGTTTTGCTTGTAGCCGACCCACTGGACTTGGTAGCTGGTCTTCTTCCTGCCAGCGGCGGGGATGCACTTGAGGATCTTGAAGACGTGGTAGACGTCCAGCTGCGTTGCCTCCTCTCGACCTCCGAGCTTCTCCCAGTACTTGTAGACGAGCGTGGGGACCTGCTCTTGGAGACTCCATTCTGACTCCCAGGTGGTTTCGCCACCCTCCCATTTGACTTTGATGTCGACGGTCGAGTTGTCGGGGTCGACGCGATGCTCAACAAACTCGTCAATGGCCACATCTTCCTTAAAACCGGGATTGGCGGGTTTTGGCGCATCACCGTTGACCTCAACACCATTCACTTCGTCACCATTGAGCTTGTCGCCATTGTTCTCCAGGCTCTTATCGGCGGGTTCGGCAGGGGAATCGGAGACGACGGGAGCAGATTTCTTCGCGGGGGTTTCTGTCTTAGGGGTGCTGACTTTGGGGGTTCCGCGCGGAGTGCCAGCCTTGGGTGTGCCAACTCGGGATGAAGTTCGTGGGGTTGCGCCTCGAGGGGTATTTCCACGAGGAGTGCCGGTTCTCAGCGCAGGAGAAGCCTTGGTGTTGTCGGGCTTCTCGCGATGGGCCAAGCCATCTTCCTTATAAGGGCTCTCTGCAGTCATAGCGTCTCGGGTCTTTAACGGGGAAGCTGGAAAGTCGTAGGGATCTGGATTGTGAGCGGAAGTAGCGACATGCGATGAGGAGAAATACCTTTGTTGGGTGACACCATGACTTTGCAGCGAAAACCACGATAGTCGCGATGACTTTGCGATTGTTCGCGTTGAGTTGTGTTCAGCGGTTGTGGTATTGCGTCACTGTAGTTAGTTAGATGCTGGTCGCAAGTTGAGCGTGGGCGCGTTGACCGGCAACGCGTTGATATGGGGCTGTAACGCCACAATCAGCCACCACGTTTGCTGACTATATATCGGCAATTGATGCGGCTGAAGATGAAGACATAAAGAGAGTTTGCAAGGTGAAAGAGCGGATCTATATGCTATCTTTTATGCCGAGAAATTGCTCGTGTGACTGATTCACTGACCGTTGAAGAGATCGGCATCTAATTAGAACCACTACGGGCCATGCCGCTTGTCATGACTAGCCGTCATCGTCAACAGCACACTGTTCCTGTCAATTGCAACTAGCAAGGTTGCCTGTTCTTATTGGCAATTTTATAGCTGACATTGAGTGAGTGGTGCAGGTGTCAATAACCGACATGATGCGGTGCATAGCGATCAATTGGGAGTCTATAGTCTGTTTCGGCATGCTCGGCACCCACACAAGGCTTTAGGAACCAAGGCGCAAACACTTCTCAAGATCGGTTGTGACTAGGAGTTCTTTCGCCGACCTCCTAGCTACTCTTTCATCGCTAGTGAACGTCAAGTTTCCCATTGTGCTGACCCGTGATGGGTGGTGGCTGATGTTCATATCATGAGACCAAGCAGCAACAGACCATCACACTTTTTCTGGTATATGACATCCCCAATGCGCAACCAACAGTCTAATCAACCATAAATCTCTCTTGACAAGACCTATCTCAGGATATCACATCGTTATATCTGTCGCTGTTACAATGTTGGCACTTAAGTCTCGCCACATGTGTCATGATAGCATTCATGCGTTCCACCAAGCGTCTGAGTCAGCCTCATCTCAGTTAAATGTCAATGGGCCATCTTCCAACTGCATTCCATCTTTAATCTTAGCTTCTAAAACGGTATATGAGTGTGACTGAACAGTTATGAGCACTGTCTCTGCATACATGGGTGTAACTTGAAAGACAGAGGTCAGGCCTCATGATGAGCTCTTTGTCTCTTGGTATCATGTCCACAGTACTAACAAAAGCTCACTTATGGGCCAATCATTCTGGAAGCCTAGTATCGTTTATTCGAGGCAGATTACTTAGTGAATAGGCTCAAAACACCTTTATCCTCAGTGCAGGCTATGTTCTTTCAGTTTGGTTCTCAACTTCTCAAGGGCCAAGCCGCCAAGCACCCCACTCATGAATCCTGGGGTTTTTGTTAGTTTCTGGAATGAATACTTCCTAGCACATAAGAGGCTTTAATTCTCCTCGAGATGCATATCCGTTTCATTGGGTTGTGTATAAACCAAGTTAAGGATGTATCGTCACGTACGGTTGGAGAGGTGAAAAGTTGATACAAAATGGTCTAGAGACGAGTTATTACTCCCAAAATTATAAATTCTATCGGATTTAAGAATAACGAGAGGATATAACCCTGGTAACTTAAATCAGCACAGAGAACTTAGATGGGTAAATTGAGCGATGCTGTGCATCTGCTTGATTGCGTTGGACCAAAAACCGCCAGCCTATACTCTACGTGGCACACCACGAATCCGACAGCCTTTGTACCATAAACGTGATCACAGCTTCAATAACATGTCAATAGCTAGACTTTTGGACCTTCAAATAACTCTATAACTCAAAAGAACATAGATGGGCTCTCCGGTATGTCAAAATAAACCTCAGCTGCAGGGTAAGGTCAAGCGACATCAACACATGCAACCACTCAGCGAAAAGGAATTGCAAAAGCCCTCCACTAGTGAAGAAGTACCTTAAAAGCCATCGGATCCAGTAGCCGGCAGATCATGCGAGGTTAATAGCCGCCAGGCAAACTAACGCCACCCGCAGTGTCAAGGATACAGTAGTGTCGTTCTCGATCGTACTCTTCAGTGGGGAGATGTGTGATATCGGACACGAGATCAGGTAAGTCTTACATTATCCAACTGCTGACAGTGGGATTCACGATCTATGATCGGTATTTTCCTTCTTTGGCGATGACTCCATCTAGTGGCTGGATTGCAAATAATCATCTCTATGATATAAGATCCAAATCATCTTGGCAAACAACATTCACGGGAAACAAACACAGAATAGGCAGTTAATACTTAAGATCCTTCATCCTTCAGAGAGAAATTCACATGAAGCCCGGTTCAAAGCGTGCAAAAGCGAGCATAAATATTAAGTTAAGGGACAATTCCTTGGCCCGGGCACGTCATCGGCCAGCACCCAACAACAAGTTAGCTTCAACACAAACAAACCAATAGCTCAGCAATTCACTACACAGCCAAGAAATAACAAAAAAAAAACATTCTCGAACTTTTGTTCAAGCTATTGTAGATCGGGCAGGTGAGCTTACTTGACGTGGTCTGAGGCAACGATGGTGATATTATCGCAGCTCCCGTGTGGCAAGCCTAAGCTGAAGCAGGGATCTTCGGGGAGTACGGCCTTATGGGTTAGGAACAGGCTGGAAGGGATTGAGTTTATTATTATTGCTTAACTGTCTTTGGAAGTATGTGTGCTCATCACGCAATGCCTCGGGGAGTCACACGAGGCGATGCTCCCTGTTACAGTTGGCGGGATGAGCGTGGGATGTACTGTAATTTTCTTGACAAGCAACCACTTCCAGCTGAGCTGATCCTTGATGCAGACTCCGATCGTATACCTCATACACCAATATCCACAGCTGAAATTGGAAGGTAGTTAAAACAAAGACCTAAATTGAGCCTCAACAAGCCGCAGTCCCACGAGTCTGGATCCATATACAAGCGGCGCGATGCCCGGGGAGACTTTTTCTCACCCATGCCCAGAGTGGACCAACCACGCCTCTTACCCGCACTTAATTGGCTACATGGAAATAAGCGTGCGATCACCTCAGATCGCGTCATCGTCCTAGTCGCTCTAAAAACACCAAGCAGATATTTTCATGACACATTAGTTGCCCACCAAGAGCTTCACCCCTGCGGTGATTGGTTGCTCACCGAATGGCACGATTCAAGGATCGTGCCGTTCTGGCGGCCTTCTAGACTTTTGGGTCCGCTACGTGGTGGATCACCCAAGCTTTTTCTAATTTTTTGCCTTCCCATGGGGATTAAGTTATGGGGAGGGAGGTATTAAAAGGGGATGGAGATCCCCGTTGTTGGAGTGGTTCATCAGATTGGGTTTTTGTATTGAGTTGGAATCATGAGCAACGATGATCTTAAGGGTCTTGAGCCCAAAGCTCACAAGACTAACTATGTTGGTTCAGACAGTGAAGAGGGTATGTCTATGTTGACAATACCGCAATGAGAACGTCGCTAATTCTACAGGCCGTCTTCAACGAGCCGCCGATGACAAACGCCAGATCGGCATTCTGAGCGCCTCTATGCTCATCTTCAACCGTGTCATTGGAACCGGTATCTTCGCCACACCAGGCTCTATCCTCGCTCTCCTTGGCAGTCCAGGTCTAGCCCTCATCATCTGGGTCGTTGGCTCCATCATCGCCGCCGCTGGTACAGCCGTGTACCTCGAATGGGGAACCGGTATCCCCAAGAACGGCGGCGAGAAGAATTATCTCGAGTTCATCTACCGCAAGCCCAAGTTCCTCGTCACTGGTATCTACGCTTCGTACATTCTTCTCATGGGCTGGGCTTCTGGTAACTCGGTTGTGTTTGGAGAGTATATCCTGCATGCTGCGAATACAGAGGTTGATCGTTGGAACCAGCGTGGTATTGGTCTGGCTTGTATCACGACTGCGTTCCTCATTCATGGGTGTGCTCTCAAATGGGGTCTTCGTCTTCAGAATGCTCTGGGTATCATCAAGCTCTTCATCGTCTTCATCATGATTATCTGCGGTTTCGTCGCTCTTGGTGGTCATCTCAAGACTGATGAGAAGCCCAAAAACTTCAGCAATGCCTTTGAGGGTACTACCGGTAGCGCTTATGGTGTCGTCACTGCTCTGTACAACGTCATCTGGAGTTTTGTCGGTTACAGCAACGCCAACTACGCCCTCAGCGAAACTCGCAACCCCGTGCGAACCCTCAAGATCGCTGCTCCTACTGCCATCATCTCGGTCTCCATCATCTACATCCTCGTCAACATCGCCTACTTCGCCGCCGTCTCCAAGGCTGAGATCATTGCCTCTGAGCGTCTCGTCGCTGCTTCGCTCTTCCGCAACGTCATGGGCCCTGCTGCTGAGCGCGCCATGTCCGTCTTTGTCGCTCTGTCGGCTTTCGGAAACGTCCTCAGTGTCATCTTCTCTCAGGGTCGTCTTGTCCAGGAACTCGGTCGCGAGGGTATCCTGCCTTTCTCTCGTCTCTGGGCTAGCAACCGACCTTTCAACGCTCCTCTCGCTGGTCTCTTTGAGCACTGGGTCATTTGTGTCATTGTCATTCTTGCTCCTCCTCCTGGAGATGCCTACAACTTCATCCTCAAGTATGTATCTGCCTCAACTCTGTCTGTCAACGTCGCTAACCAATCAGCCTCATCTCTTATCCTCTTGCGATCGTCAACACCTTTGTCGCTGGTGGTCTCGTCCATCTCTACCTCCACGGCGCAAAGTACAACTGGAATCCTCCGATCAAGGCGACCCTTCCCGTCACCGTCTTCTTCCTTCTCAGCAACATGTATCTGGTGATCGCACCATTTATCGCTCCCGATGACCCCAGCCAGAACCAGTACAAGAGCATGCCCTACTACATCCACTGCGTTGTCGGTATCGCCATCTTGGTTGCTGGTGCCTTCTACTGGCTCATCTGGGCTGTCATTCTTCCCAAGATTGGTGGCTATAAGCTTGTTCGCGAGACTCATGTTGATGAAATTGATGGTTGGGAGTCTAACCGCTTCCATCGGGAACCTATTAACAAATAATTGTAATTGCTTTTGAGTTGTCGGCGTCTTTAGACTAGATCGATACCCAAATTGCTGCTTGTTCAACACAACACTTGACTTTCACTTGATGATCTTCATGGTCCACAATTAACCGTGATGCTGCATGTAATCGAGTTATGACTAAGGATAAGGTACCGAACTGGAGGTCTGTCGAGCTCCAACATGGGTGTCGTGGTGACTTCACTGAGAATGCTTTAGACATCTTTTGCCTGGGTACCCTGTATCGCTTCGGCTGTATGGGATCAACTATGATCCGGTGGCTTCAATCAATCGCGAATTCAACACCAAACGCCGCGTTCCAATCGACGAGAAAATCACGTTCATCCAGATCCAATTCTCCTCACATCCGAAACCCGATCTCAGTTCCGTATCCAGGGTCCGACCCGCTCAAGCTCATCGGTGCCAGTTCTCCCGCCGAAAATGACGTCTCCGCGGCCCTACTTCTGCCTCCGACTGCCGCACCCTCGGAACCACAATTACCCCCGATACTCTTCTTTAAACATATCACAAGTCGCAATCATGACTACACCAGACAAAACATCACAGCAATCATGTCGAAGCTACTAAGACTACGGGCGAGACCTCTCACATGGGGAAGTAGCTTCACAGCGCGCCAATTTAGCACAACAAGGCCTGCGCTGGCGGTGCGGGGAGGGTCGAAGCTCTTTAAAGATGCGGATGCTGCGGTTGCGGATATCAAGAGTGGTTCTACTCTTTTGAGTTCAGGCTTTGGACTCTGTGGTGTTGCAGATACGTTGATTGGAGCGCTGAACAGAAGAGGGCGCGACTCTCTCAATTCGCTTACTGCTGTGTCGAACAATGCTGGCGTTGAAGGCAAAGGCGGTTTGGCAACGCTCACAAGCGCTGGTCAAGTCGATCGCCTGATCCTATCATACCTCGGAAACAACAAGGTGTTGGAGAAAAAGTACCTGACAGGCGAATTGGCTATTGAGCTTTGTCCCCAAGGAACATTAGCTGAGCGCATTCGTGCTGCTGGCGCTGGCATTCCTGCATTCTTCACACCAACCGCAGCTCGTACGTTACCCAGCGATTGATAGAGCGAAGCTAACAAATTAGACACTCTGCTGCAGGACGGAGAAATCCCCGTGCGATTGGACAAGTCTGGCGCCGTTGTGGAAAAAGGTCGAAAGCGAGAAACACGCGAGTTCAACGGCCGAACATTCCTCATGGAGACAGCGATCGAAGGCGATGTCGCTATCATTCGAGCTTGGAAGGCCGACAAGGAAGGAAACTGTGTATTCCGGTATGTCTGCTCAATTGACTTCTCAATTGGTGCTAACAAGTCAGATACGCAACAAAAGCATTCGGACCCATCATGGCAAAGGCCGCAAAACTCACAATCGTCGAAGCCGAAAACATCGTCGAAGTTGGCGCAATCGACCCCAACGATGTTGACCTCCCCGGAATCTTCGTCGACCGAATCGTCCCATCTACAGCCGAGAAGAATATTGAAGTCCTCAAGTTGAGAGAGGAGGGATCTGATGGACCACCCAAGGCTACGAATGAAGCGCAAGAGCGACGAAACCGTATCGCTAGACGAGCGTCCAAGGAATTGAAGCCAGGTTACTATGTTAACTTGGGTGTTGGCATTCCTACGCTGGCTGTTTCTTTCCTCCCTGCCGATTCGACGGTGCATATCCAGTCTGAGAACGGTATTCTTGGAATGGGTGCTTATCCTACAAAGGATGAAGTTGATCCGTACGTTAACTCGTCCCTGTGTGAAGCGTCGCTAACAAATTAGTGATATCATCAACGCTGGCAAAGAAACAGTAACCCTTGTGCCCGGCGCATCCGTCTTTGACTCCGCCGAGTCATTCGGCATGATCCGCGGCGGTCACGTCGACGTCTCAATCCTCGGCGTAAGTCCTCCAAACCCCTCTCATATCAGTCCCTAACAACCCCAGGCCCTTCAAGTCAGTGCAGTCGGCGATTTGGCCAACTACATGATCCCCGGCAAAGTCTTCAAAGGCATGGGCGGCGCAATGGACCTCGTCGCCAACCCCGACAACACCAAGATCGTCGTCGCCACCGAACACTGCGCCAAGGACGGCTCATCAAAGATCAAGCAGCAGTGCACGTTGCCACTAACAGGCGCACGTGTAGTAAGCACCATCATCACGGATCTGTGTGTGTTTGAGGTAGATCGCGAGCAGGGTACTCTTACGCTTACAGAACTTGCGCCGGGGGTTAGTGTGGATGAGGTTAGGAGTAAGACGGATGCGGACTTTTCGGTGGTGGATGATTTGAAGCAGATGGAGTGATACCATAGAAAGAGTTAATGAACTTTTGTGTAATGATCAATATCCATGGATGAACTTTTGTGTGGTGAGTGGAACTTTTGGAGATTCGTCATTGAGCCCTGGTGGCTTGGAATAAAGTTGGGCTCCGCTGCGGGGAATAGATTAAGCTTACGAGGCTATTTGGGACGATCGGCAGGGCGGGTTGAACGGTTTCTTGCGCCATTGATACCATGTTATAGCGAAGATGACCGCCAGTGCCAATGGGGAAGGTCCTGTTTAATTTGCTGATCATCTTCTGCGGTGCTCAAAAGTTTGCCCGACGTTGCTGTCGCCAAGAATGAGGAGGTGATTTATATAGTAGTGCTGGGCTGCAGGTAGTTCAATCATCACGCATCAATCATGAGGTACTCTATCGTTTCTCTCCTCACTCTCGCCTTGGGCGCACTTGCTGTGCCCAAGGCTGAGATCAAGTCTTATGATGGCTACAAGGTCTTTCGTGTCAACACCCACGGCAAGTCCGCTATCAAAGAGAAGCTCACTCCTGTGACTTTCGACGAGTGGGAGCATGGCTACCAACACGTTGACATTGTCGTCGCGCCCAATGACATCAGTGCTTTTGAGAGTCTGAAACTTGACTACACCACCCTGCACGAGAACCTCGGTACTTCAATCACGGGTGAGAGCGTCTCGCGCAAGAAGTGGAAGCGTCAGGCAGATGATGATTCATGGTTCGATGAGTTTCACAACTATGAGGATCACATTGACTACTTCCGCGACTTGCAGGCGCAGTTCCCAAACAACTCAAAGCTGGTTTCGTCGGGCAAATCATACCAGAAGAGGAACATTTATGGACTCCATCTTTGGGGTGATGATGGTCCTGGAAAGCCTGCAGTGCTTTACCACGGAACTGTCCATGCCCGTGAATGGATCTCTGGCCCTGTAAGTTTGCTGCTACCCATGACCTTCGTGGCTGACCGTTAGACCCTCGAATATATCACCCTTCAACTCGTCAAGGGCTTCAAGAGCGGTGATGAAGATGTCCAAACTTATCTGAACAAATACGACTTTTACATCTTTCCCTTTGTCAATCCCGACGGCTTCGTAAGTTCTGCACTCGCTTTGACATTGACGGACTGAGCTAATTGTCAGGTCTACTCTACCACCGCTGATCGTCTCTGGCGAAAGAACCGTCAACCTCCTCCCGCCACCGCAGCCAACCAATCATGCTATGGTCGCGATATAAACCGTAACTGGGAATTCGGCTGGGACTCCAACAAACGCGGTGCTTCCACCGATCCCTGCTCTCAAGTCTATCGCGGTGAAAAGCCCGCCGACACCCCAGAGAACCAAGGTCTCGATAAATTCGTCCGTCAGCTCCGCGACACCGTGGGTATTGCGCTGTACATCGACTGGCATAGCTACGGACAGTACATCCTCTCGCCCTTTGGATACAAGGAGGATCTTTACGCACCTGAGCTTGGAAAGTGGACCAAGGCCGCTGCGTTGGTTAGCGAGGCTATTCGCGAGAGCACAGATGACCACACGACGTATACTTTTGGACCTAGCGGTGCTGTTCTATACGTCACTACTGGCGCTGCTCCTGATCATGTTTATAGTGTTGGAGGAGCCAAGTTCTCGTATACTATTGAGCAGCGCGATACTGGTGAAAATGGCTTTGTTCTTCCACCTGAGCAGATTCGACCGAATGCTGAGGAGCAGTGGGCTGGTCAGAAGGTGCTGTTGTCGCTGCTGGATGAGACGTTCTTTGACGGAAGGGGACCTGCTCTTTACCAGGGACAGACTTAGATGGGGATTGAATCTTTGTTTCTTGTAGATAGTTCAGGAGCCAATTGAAGTGGCGGAGGGCGCTTCAACGTTGCGCTCCTTGGCCTTTGAACTCTACTGCCATTCCGAGATCAGACCGTTGCAAATAGCTTTATCGCATAAACTCAATTGCTTGATTATCCAATTATACGTCTATTATCTATCACAGCTTCGAATCTCTGCCCGGCGCAAAGCTGCTTCCACCAATGGCCTCAACAATCTTATCCACCGTATTCAAGATCCAATGCCCACCCTCATCACTCGCCAAATACTGCACAGCCTCTTCACTCTCCCCATCCTGATCATTCTTATACGTCCCATCCTCAAGCGCCTTTCTCAATCCAAACACATGCGACAAAACCTGCGGCCCAACACCAGTCTGCGCACGTAGACAAGAAATAGCAATCATGGACGTATGAACCCGCCCAAGACTCGCAAGTGTATCGCGCTGTGAAGCAGGAGGATCGGAGAGCAGAGCAGAGTAATGGCTGCTGAGGATATAAACGGGTAGATCGGGATGCGCAAGCGCAAGCTTCTCGAAGAGCTTATCTTCGTACGGCCTGTAGATCGAATCCCAGAGTCCGCGACCGCGCGCTAACGCCTCGTCGATGTTTTGCGATGTCGGTTGTCGGCTTGGTTTTGTGCACAGTTTGGAAGTTACGTCTTCGGGGAGCGATGCGTGGAATGCATTTAGGGAATTGATCGTTCGTGGGATGCCGTTGAAGCTGATGCATTTGAGGCCGACTTCTCGGATGAACTCGGCATTCTGGACAGCAGAGTTGGGATCTTTTGCGGACGCGACGCGATGAAGAACGGGTAATGAATCTGGCGAATTAAGAGTGAACGTTGCAGCAGCCTAAATTGTCAGTATTATAATCAATTGAAGCAACAATTGTGCAACGTACAGAGACTGTCAGCCACGACTTTGGACCGAGGTTCCTAATGGCAGCATCATTTGCGATAGCCTCATACAACTCCTGCACTTGTTTCGGCGCAGGACGAGGCCCTGGCTTTGCAAACGGCGCATTGATAAGCGCTTTCAGCGACGTAGATAGTTTCGACATGTTTGCTTGTTTCTCGTTTGACATTGTGGTTTTTTTTCTGCCGAGGATGTAGTGACGCTTTTGTGAACAATGACGATGATGCGCGGGAGTCAGACTTGGAGACCGAGGGATTGGCCCGCTTTTTCTACGGGACGAGCGGACGGAGCTAGATTTGAATGCCGAGAGCCGGTGTAAGTGTACAAAACAATGAGATGGAAGGGGGTTGGGAGGAGTAGATCATAGTAGTATATTGTTGAAATGGGCTCTGATAAGAAAAAAGAGCCTTTTTGGCTTGGGTATGTCTTTTTGTGAGAGGTGTGAACATGGCTGACTGTTTGTAGTGGTGCTGCAGCTTGCATGGCTGTTTGCTTCAGTATGTCTTCTTCAACAATGGAGAGCTTGACTAACATGTGAAGCCCACCCTCTTGACCAAACGAAATAGCAAGTTTCTCAATCACCATTTCTATCCCCAAGCTAACCAGTTAGTCGCATGCAAGTCCTCAAAAGCAATGCGTCCATGCTCAACGTCCTCTACCGCTTCGCCGCCCGAGATGGTAAGTCTCCCGCCTTTATACCGTCCACCCACTAATTATCAGGCATCCCATCACTCTGGAACGGCTTGTCAGCTTCCATCCTCCGCCAAGGAACATACTCAACAGCCCGCTTCGGCTTTCACACTTATTTCTCAGATAAACTGAGAGGATATACGGGCAAGAAGCTCTCAGTCGCGCAGAACATTGCTTGCGCTGGTGTAGCCGGTGGTGTTGCTGGTTTAGTCGGCAACCCAGCTGAAGTTGTTCTTGTCCGTATGTGTGCGGATGGCGCAAAGGCTCCTGCGCAGCAATTCGGATATGCTCATGCTTTTGATGCGCTGGCGAGGGTTTATAGTGAGGAGGGGATGAGGGCGTTTTGGAAGGGGATTGCCCCGAACATTGCGAGGAGTGCTCTGATGAGTGAGTTTCCTGCTTCATAAGTGAACGTCGCTAATGAGTGTAGATGTCTCTCAAATCGCTACGTAAGTTTGTACTCCTGTGAGTGACTTGACTAACAACTCAGATACGCCTCGGCCAAACAATACCTCGTCAGCAACGGTTTTGGAGATGATACAAAAACACATGCTGTCTCATCTCTAGCTGCTGGAACAATGGCGACAACTCTATGTGCCCCCGCAGACGTCCTCAAGAGTAGAATGCAATCTAGCGCTGGAAAAGAAGGCCTAGCACAAGTTCTGAGCACTGGTCTCCGCGAAGAAGGCCCACGATTCCTCATGAGGGGCTGGACACCCGCTTGGTTAAGACTTACGTGAGTTCCTCGCATCTCGTGCTGAGTCAAACTGACTTTTTAGACCGCATACTGTCTTGACTTTTGTCTTTATGGAGAAGCTTCGCCAGCTTACTTCGATAGATTGGCTAGGTGGAATTAGCGCAGCGGACAAGGAAACCCTTCGCTGAGAAACGCGTTCTGGATTCGAGTAAGATTGATTTGAGCAAGTAACTTGTTTGCTGATTTATGTAGCAATTATATACCAACTTCAGGCCAGTAAAGCCATTCGAAATTCGTCATGTCCTCCCATGATAATCCCCCAAACGAAGGCTCAAAATCGTTACCTGGTTGATTCAACGCTTGAACGATCTGATCATCCGACATAGCTGAGAACTGTAACGGTTCAGGCCATAACGCCTGCTGATCCAAAAACGTCGGAGTCGTAATAGGCGCTTCATTAACAATTGGCATCCTCGGGTCTGATATACCATCTCCCGTCGCTGCCCTCCTCACGATCTGCTTGAGGTATTTCCCGTACTTGATGGAAAGGCCATTGCGATGCCGTGTGACTTTTCCGATCCTTTCGAGCACTGTGGCAGTTTCGTCGATGAGGTTGCGGACACTTGGTGCTAGTGCTGATCCACCAGTTGCGTAGGAACTTAGTGTGAGGGCGAAGCAGGCTGCGAAGGATATCATGATGGCGGTGTTGTTTGGCATGGACTGGAGTTGGGATTCGCCTTGGATTGCAGCGCGCATGACGTTGAGGGCGGATGAGAGACCGGCTGTGTGGAAGAAACGGCGGACTTCGAGGGGTGCTGTTGGATGGTTTATTACTCCGCCGTAGATAGATAATCGGGTATGTGTGACGAGAATTTCGACGTAAGGAGGAAGACGACGGTCTGATGGTTAGCAAGGTTGTTGTCACAGGTCTATGGGACCTACCTGGTCCTTTTCCGATCGATACTCCCCATTCGGTGTACCACTGATCAAAAAACCGCTCAATCGATCCTTCAATTCTGGGACTGTTAGCTGTATCGCTGAATCTGGTGGCGTACGTACGACTGCGCGATTAATGATCCATCACTAGATGCCATCTGAGATCCATCGCAAAGGGCCCGAACAGTAGCAAAAAGCGCATCTAAATCTCTTCTCAGAACCGCCATGGAAACAAGATGACCATCAAGGGGATCGGCATATTCAGAACGATGCCAGTTATCGCAATCTTTCAAAGATCTTGTCATCGGCACTGAAAACGGTCTTCCCCTGGCCAGAGACATTCCTCGCTCAAGAACAAACAACGAAAGCCAGCACCGTTCACGATTTCTCAGAAATAGTCTTCCCTTTTCTGACCAAGGATCAATTTCAGGGAACCCATCCATTGCGAGAGCAGCTCTTGGGTCGAGACAGTCACCCCTTGCTAGACCGATACCAGACCCTGAACCGACCATTTCCGGTGAGATGAGACTTTTGTGGAGTGATAAATCGGTAGCAACTGTGTTGGCGATCGAGATATAAGTGCATGTCTCATCATCAGTTGAGTGCTGGCCCGGAAACATCCATGGAATATTGACCATAAATGCGAGTACAATTTCAACTGATCTGTATCGATTTACCATGACTCTATGCGCAAGAGTTCTAGCGTGGTTCGACAATCGTTTTGAGAGGGCTGCTGCTGATGGCATGAAGAGTGCAGAGGCGGCCATGATAGACGTGTAAAGAAATGCTGATCTTGAACGCGTGAAATCGACTGTGTATATCCTCGGATCAAGACCCCATCGTGTATGCGCAAGGTTCCGGTGAAAACTACGCGGTTAGTAGTTAGTATGCGCCAAACATGAAGTAACAAACTCACAAGTTAAAGAGCTTATCCGCTTCCTCCTCAGATACAAGCCCCAGAGAAACAGGATCAACATCAGGTCCAACGTCGAGATGAACTTGCGCCGGCGCAAAAAATGCTTGAATTTCATCCTCGGTTTGACCCTGCGTACTAGCTGTATGCGCCTGTATTGGAGAATTGCCATGTCGCGACTCTGGCGACGGTTGAATATACGATGCCCTCGCAAGAAGCTGTAGCGGATTCTCTGCATCGTCAATAGCAAGACTCTGCTGTGTTCTCTGAATGAAATCAGGCATCGCTACAGGATCTCGCTCCTCCTCTTCTTCCGAGTATGCATCTTCATCGCCATCGCCGCTGACACTGTATCCACGAGTAGTCGCGTGTTCAGGTGTATTCGCATTGCTGAGTAATTCCTGCAAATGGTTCAGAATCCTATCATCTTCGGGATTCTTCTGCGACGCTGATCTCGCGCGTTTGACAGCCTGGTCAATCTGATACAGCGCCTTATCCAACCCCGTTCCTTTACTGACAAGTCAGCAATGGACAGACAACATACAACATGAGGGGAATCTTACTTTTTAATACCCTTTTGCCGTCCGGGATGATATGCGGGACGCACACACTCGCAGTCAAGCTGTATGCATCTCCTACATCGTTCCTGGTGAGGTTTCCAATCGCATTTGATCTTTGAGCGACGACATACGAGACAGGCTGCTTGTCTCGGACGCGGCGAATCACCAGACTCGAGCGGGGATGTCTGGCTCTGAGAGTCAGAGTTCCGCCCCGCCATAATTCAAAAAGTCGGAGGTTGTTCTGTTACCGACAATGGGAAGCGTCGATGAGGTGATGAGAAACAAAGTTTGGGTAACGGGGGGGAGATTGGGGGGAGTTAGTTGGAGAGGCGGAGACGTCTCCGACTTGGAGCTCGAGTCAGGTCGTCGGAAAGATACATGATTGGTCAGTATTTAAGCTTCCGACATCGACTTCCGAAGCGGAGATGCATGTATCTATCTTCAACGGTTTTCACTAATAGACATTATGCATACATAGTTATCGATAAGGTATATTACTTGCAGATGCCCATTATCCACTGAGAATGAGAGATATCATGTCGCCATCGACCCTGTCGAGCACGAAATGAACGGACAATCGCAAAAAGTGGAAATGGCCACTGACTATATCGTCGGGCAACATGCGATTCTAGCCTGATTCGGAAGAGTTGAGCACTATCCTTGTTTCAATCCACAATTGATACTCCATTGATGAAAATCTTGTGAAAGAATGGCGATATGAGAGGGGTTTATAAGAGGTGAGGGTTGGAATTTGTTTTTGAATTGAGCTTGACTTTGGATGTCCGTGTGTCAAAATGTCGTCCAACGCTGTTATCGAATCGGGCAGCGATAAAGATGTCAAGGATGTCACTGAACAGAGCATCGAACAGTCTAGGCCTGTATCTCGGTTTACACGCTGGTATCGCAGTCCTTTATTCAATGTCATAATCGTTGGTTTAATCTCCTTCACCCAGCCAGGAATCTGGAATGCCCTCAACAGTATGTCTACCATCTGTTCACTTTCCATCGCTAACAATTGTAGATACCGGTGCTGGTGGTCAGCAGGAACCATACCTTGTCAATGGCGCCAACTCGCTCACTTTTGGCATCATGGTCTTTGGTTGTTCCATCTTCAGTATCCTGGCCAATAAGATTGGTCTGAAATGGGTTCTTGTTATCGGTACCCTTGGATATGCACCATATTCCGCAGCGCTTTACACCAATAACAGATATGGTGTTGAGTGGTTTGTTCTGCTTGGTGGTGCTACTTGCGGTATTGGTGCTTCTGCTCTTTGGGCTTCGGAGGGTGCTATCGCTTTGGGATATGGCGATGTCAAGGATCGTGGAAAGTTCAGTAAGCGGCATGATCTGATTGTGAAGTGAAGTTACTGTGCTAACCCTTGTAGCTGGAATTTGGCTTGGTCTTCGTGAGCTTGGTCAACTCATTGGCTCTTCAATTCAGCTCTCACTCAATGTCGAGTCCGGAAAGCGAGGTCGTGTTGGATACACTACTTATCTCGTCCTCATCGCTCTCCAATGCCTTGGTCTTCCCCTCGCCCTTCTCGTCTCACCTCCCAACAAAGTCATCCGACCTGACGGCTCCAAGCTGCCTCACACGCAAACCAACAAGAGCATCAAGGAGCAGTGCAGACGATGGGGCGCTCTCATCAAGCGGAAGCAGTTCTTCCTCTTGATTCCTATTCTCGTCGGTTTCAACTGGAACAGCACGTATCTCGGCATTTATCTCGTCAACTACTTTTCCGTCCGAGCTCGTGCTTTGGCGTCCTTGACTTCGGGTATTGCTGCTACTGGCGCCAATATCTTCTGGGGTTGGTTCTTTGATCTCAAGTACTTTAGCCGACCTCAGCTCGCTAGAATCACATGGGTGTTCTTGGCTGTTACTATGACTGCTCTATTTGGTTGGCAGTTTGCTATGGAGCTGGAGTATCGTAACGCTAACCCTGCTGTTACTCTGGATTGGGACCTCCCTGGCTTCGGTCGTGGATTCGCTGTCCAAGTTCTTCTTCGGTAAGTTCACATCCACCTACACGTGAGAAAACAGGTGCTAATAAGCTAGTTTTATGAACGAATCCCACTACATGTTTGTGTACTGGATTATCGGAACTTTCTTCGAGGACGTAGAGACTCTGACTCTCGCTGTTGGCTTGGTCCGATCTTTCGAGTCTCTTGGATCATGCTTGGCATTTGGTGTCGGTGCTGCCAAGGTGCCATCTCTCACCAATCTCATCGTCGCCTTTGTCATGTTCTGCATCTCTCTCCCTTCGACATCCTTTGCCGTTTTCCTTGTACCTGAGCGCCCGGCAAACCATGTGCTTGACAGGGATGACGAATCTGAGGAGTAAGGTTATACTTCATAGCTAGGGTTTAAGTAACATTTTGAGACTCATTCCCGGTCCCCAATTTTCTAACTCGTATCTAATTGACGTGGATCCAATCGATCGCCATCACGATGCAGGGTCGCGGCACAAGGTCCTGCTGGATGGATGAGGAAGTCGTTTAATTACGAGTGGTCCAGAAGAGGAAGTTGGCAGTCTCCAAAACGGCACCAGGAAGCCAAGAAAGCATATACACTCGCCAAGCCAGCTGCGCCGCTGCATACCAAGGGTTTCGGTCGCAGGCGGCACAGGGTTGAAGATCTGAACACATGAGACGACGGCCAAGTGTAACATTCATGATAACGATACGGCGGAATCTCTGTATGTAAACAAAGCTAGTTTAACGACGGAATCAGGACCTCCTCCGAATCCCTATACCGTATTGTCCCATTCTTGAACGCCCGAACCAGTCCTCGAACTTTGTGCTGCAGAGGAGTAATCTTTCTCAACTGCAGAAACTTGCGAACCAGGTGAGCAGCGATAGCGAAAGCTCCCAAAAAAGCACCTATCTTGGAAAAGACAGATAGATCACCTTGCGAGGTGACGTATGGCAACGTGAAGCAAAATGCCGTCCTACGCTTGTAAGCAATGAACCTGTCAGGGCCATAATACACACCATGCAACTATGAGTGGAGATATAGCCTTGATGTAAGGTCTCTCCTGTTGTTTGATCTTTCCAAGAATGTCGTCGAGCTTGACGAGATCTTCTATATCGTTGGTTTGTGAGAGCCGGGTACTCTGATCTGCTTCTGAGCCTCGAGGCTGAAGAGGTCTGGTATAAAGCCCAGGAAGATCATCGTGGCACTCTCCGTGTCCGATATACTCGAAATATCTCTTCAGTTGGCCATTCACAGATTCTCTGCAAGATTCAAACTGCTGAAACACATCGCTGTCATGGTCGATCGGTGAAACTTGTGATAATGGGTGAATGGTGATGGCCGCTGCCTCGATACAAGAGCTGCCCCTGTTATCTTTCATTTTTTGAATGTTTCTCGTTCTTTGATTTACTTTCAGACCTGTCTTTGCTAGAAGCAAAAGTGAAAGCGTGCCCTTTAGATACGATCCTTTGTAAGCAAGAACTGAGAATGACCAGAAGGCTGCAAGGATTCATGCATGTTGATTGGCTGTATAGAGAACAATAGCTCGTTTAGATTCAGAATCAGGTTGGATTTGATATTATTCTCAAGACAATGCAAAGTGGCGTTAAACTAGTCGCAGAAGTGCGGTTTGTGCGTATAACGGTAGACGACATCACCAGGGCCATGATTGAATGAAATTCGAGGAACTTGAGGGAATAATCTTCGACCTTCTCCTCGGATAAGATCCGCATAACTGTAGGCTTTATTTATCTGAACAGCTTTGTGAATTATGATAACCTCTGTCGCCGAAATGGGTTGGGCTGATAAGTGACCCTTCGAAATCGCTTTGACCCAACCAACAAAGATATCACATGTCTGTGCATATGATGGATCGCGTGCATTGACCAAATGACGCGCTTGGTCCTAGACTTTATAAGATTTCAAGTTGGATAGAAGTGCACAGTATGTAAAAAACATGTTCATTAGTTCTGCTATAAGGTATCAATCAACTATCGCTCTACAAAGACCTATCGCTCGGACTTTCGGATCTTATCTGAGTCGTAACTTGCGTCTTGTTAAACTTGGTCTCCCCATTAACAAGACTTTGCTCATCATTCTCACTATACTGCACATGAAACGTCCTCTGCAACTCAATACCTCCATGGTCAGGTGTATGTATAGAATCACCTGTATGAGAGGGTAACTCTACCCGAGCACGACTTCGACTCATAATATGTGATTTTCGTCCATAATGTTCTCCGTAGTTGTTGTATTTGCTCGAATCGTAGGATGAGCCTCCAAGAGAGGGGAACAGACGCACGAGAATGACTCGCAGAGCGGGCATGGATGCGCAGATGATACCGACGTTGATTTCAACGGTTGACCAAATAGAGATGTCGGTTTGGTCGTATGTCGGGTTGTGAGATGAGCCGAGATCGACAAGGAATTGGAGACGAATGATGCTCACGATGGTGACACTGAAAAATTAGCTACGTTCAATGAAATTGGCGGATGACTTACAAAGTTCCGACGATAAACATGGCGGCGACACCAATCTTCTTTTTCCAATGCAGTTTGAGTTTTCGGAGATACCACATTGGAACTGCAAGCATCCATACATCCACAGCAACGCTGATAGATGCATTGGCCCAGCCGATGGCAGTTGAGTTCATGCTGATACAGTTAGTCAAGTCCGACAATCACGCTTGTCAACATACCATGTTCCCTTATGCTCTCCATCCCAATTCAACCAAAAGTAGCTCACAGGCGTACACTGAAACGCCGCCAAAAACATAAACAAAACACCAAAAACACTATTGAAAATAATAGTTCCCCAAAGCAACTTTTGCGCGTTACCCGGAAAGATCCTAAGATAAAAGAACAACAACGACGTCTTGAGCAGCGAAACCTGCGCAAAGTAGAATATCTCGAGCAACCAAAAGTAGAACCCAAACTTTGTTATGTCATCAAACTCTAGCGTCCAGATATCGCGGCCTTCTCCGTGCCCGGCGGTTCCGTGGATGTTCATGGCGGTGGAGGGCATGCCGATGAAGAGCGTGAGCACGATGAAGAGGTCGTCGAGGCCGAGTTCGGTCTTGGTGTAGAAGAATTTGGACCAGAGACGGAGGGCGGTTGCGACGCCGGATATCACGCCGAGGACGATTGTGACGTTGATGAAGATGGGGGTCTTGTCTCGCACGGGGACTTCGCAGTAGGTGTATGTCATGTTGAGCGTTGCTAGTAATGTTAGAGAGAGGTGGTGCTAGAGGAGGTTTCGACGTACTCAGACTATCTCTGACGTGACATGCTTGGGCGGCGCATGCCTCTGCTGTTTGGATGATGACTTGGGTTGAGCACACGCATTTCACGTCGGTCGAGTCACAGTCCGACTTTTTGATGGCATCTTCATAACAAGGAGCCTACAATGTTAGCATAAGCAACCCAATTGACGGGCTAACTCACTGCACAAGCAGGCAGATTGGTCAACAACTCTTTGGTTGCATCCGCTGCCGCTACCAGGGGCACAAAGGCCACCAGAAAAGGCACAATCCACCTCATATTGATCGACAAACGTTTTACAAGGAGGATGGCCCGCGTGTGCGGACCCCAGGGGATATTTAACAGATTTGACTTCGGGGCAGATGTAGGGGTTCTCTTATTTTTAACCTTGACCTTACAGTCATGGTCTCAAGGGATCAGCGCAACCCCACTGCGTTCGTCCCGTCAATTTGGAAGCAAGTTAAAACATGGATGATCCGGATTCTTCCAGATACAGCGTCACATCGCCTACAGGTTTGTGTTTCCTGTAGGGGCTAATAACTTTAGTGTATTAATTGGCGCAAGCTCAGGTTTGTTTAGAGTATCTCGTAACTTGGAGTGTCACTGGGTTGGTAATTTAGTTTTGGGCTGAAATATCAGGTACCGCACTAATCAGCATGGGACCACCGGGCTTCGGTAACCTCCTTTTTTGGTGGTGAGGAAAAGAGACCGGAGTTTCAAAGTCGTGGGTGAGGTCCCCAATTCTGGAAGGTCGTCTCACGGGTTTAGTCTAGAGCAAAAGATCCTTGACACTCACTTGGAATCAGCTTGGCATGTGCTAACGGCGCGATCCCTGTCTTGCCAAGGATTGGTTGGGCTGTAGACGAAGATCATCTCGAGATTTTGCTCTAAATGTGAGAATGGAAATGATCAGCATCATCGCTCTTGAAGGTGCTCAACGTCGAGTCAGCCAAATGCATGATTCTTCAACGGAATCGTTCCGTAGCCCCCTTTATTCCTGATTTTTTTTGTGCTTCATCAGCCTGATAAAACTCGGGTCAGCTTGGTCCGATCCTACCCCAGGTTTCAGCTCAACGCGGCAATTCAACCGAAGACGACGAAATTTCCAAAAGCTTATCAGAAGAAGCAAGCCCATTCTCACATGTAATTTAATAGCTTCGGACGATTGAACAGAATGGGTTCGCTCGCGAGAAACACGGTTTCTTGAACTATTGTAGCGTTTTGCGGAGGTGACCCATTTCCATCCTCGCCTCGGTGAAACTATTGGCACTAGAAGCTAAGACCTGTCCAGACCGCTAGCCTTGCACGTATTGATAGCTAGTCATGATCCTAGGGCTTACATCAACGGTCACTAAGGAATCTGGCAGAAAGCGTTCTGTCATCGTTGACTTGGCAATGATTAATGCTCTCTCCACTTGAGTAGTTATCATTTGACTATAATTATGTCACCTCGCCCGTGGTTTGTTGGCTTTAATGTTTTGTAGGCCTCCATCGACATGGGTTACTTGCATATAACCCTTGCCATCGCTAGAAATGCAACCTCGACTGATGATGCACTGTTCACCCCTGATTGTTTGACAACGTGTTCTAGATTGCTTGCAGATGTTCCATGTGGTCAAAACCCCTGCGTCTGTCAGTGGCCATGAAGCAGATCTGGTATGCATCTCGCGTGGCGTTGACACATTGCGCAGAGTGTTCGTTGTTATTCCACCTTTTAAACTACTCTCAATGATCTGCCGAAAAGCTTTGGCCTCGAAGATACGCAGATTGTTGCTTTATGAAGTAACTTGTCCGGGTGGGTAAGAAGCATATCGCCGCGGGTAGCAGATCTAACGAGTCTGGATGTCTCTTTGGTTGCATTGAAGATTGACGCAATACAGCACATGGCATTGTTGTTTCAATGCAACGATAAGGTTACCTGTCTAGTGATCGCGTCATGAAGGCAATGAACGTCTCTTGCACTGGATACAGACTCCGAGCTCGACTCCGACATCGTGAAGATTGAGCAATGGTCCCCGAGCATCTACGAATTTACAGGGACTATTTATAAACCCATAATACGGATACTTAACAGCTGCGTTCCGATTCGTCATATAGTCAATCTAGTGAATTGATACAGCCCTCAGGGGTATTAAATGTGAAATCAGTACTTCTTACTGAGAAATTTAATAGCTAATCTTCTCTAATCTGCTTATAGATCAGCTCAGTATTATCTCTATATATATACTAAGCTTATAATATCTTATTAATGTTTTTAATTCTATTATAATAAGAAATACCTAAAAAATCGTGAAAATGCACATTTGATACCCCTGCGGATTGTACCATGGGTGGATTATGGATAGTCCATTATCATCCAGCTGATCACCCTGTCCGCAATCGGTCGTATTCCATCCAATCCCGTAGACTGTGCACTGTTCTTCATTGCCTTAAGCTTAATAGATATAGCCTAATCTCGGATATCCTGTCGAGAGCTCATAGCTTTCGTCCAGACTTTTGACAGATGCCAAGGGCTTCAGCACATCCTCAACTTCGATGCTAATCCTGCTCCAGGGGGGCTGCTCGTTTATGACAAGGGACCTGTAAAGCTTGTCTGGCCTCATTATTTTGTCGTTACTTCCCTCAAGCATTTTCATGCGTTTGAAACTCTCGTGTTCGTTGAGCTGTTTAGGTTGTACCTTATGAGTTCGTACGTTAGACCCGTTGGAATCATGCCTCCCTCTTAACAAAGGCGCATGAGTCCTCAAAGTCATAATCTATTTCTCTTTATCAAACTATTTGAAAATCATATAGGCTCTACTAGTAATCCTCAATGTTTTACGAAAGAAATGACTCTGTGTCATTCTTCTAATCAGGCTGGGGGCATAACCTCTTCTTTTAGAGGCGACTCGTAAACTATCCATAGAGACATCTGACATACGAATTCTGGTGAGTATGGAATTATGATATTGCCTCTAGCTACCGTCAAGGGTACTTATGTCCAGCCGGACAAAGCGGCCTTGGCCGTGTCAATACCGGAAGCCTCCCCGGGCAACCACGTGGGTCCCGATCGTGGGGAAGCGCCAATGCTTGGGTTCCGGGTAGGTATCGCATTTTATCATTGAGTTCTGTTATCGATAGACAGTAACTAATGTGCGCGAGTGAGTTGAGTCGCTGGAGAAGCTTGTCAAGATGCGATACCAATTGCTTCATTGACCTACCCTAAAGATGGAATAATGACGTCAAGTGGAATCGTTACTTCATACATCAACAGCTCAATAGCAACACAGCATCTCCCAGTTCTTCACATTCTCAATACACTACACTTGAAACCACTGACAATGTCTCCAACACCGCTCTCCTCTCTCCGCGTCTCAAAGCATCTCATCCCATCTCACAACCTCATCCCCAATTGCAGCATCCACCAAAAGCCCCTCCTTCACTACCACGCCGCCTTCAAGCCCCCAATATCGGCCTCAAAGATCGAAACGCATCTTTCCTCAATTAACGTGGTAACACCGCAGTGGCGCTACACAATGTACTCCCAAACACACTTCCACAGCACGACCCATGAGGTCCTCTGCATAAGCCACGGCAGAGCCCGCTTATGCTTTGGTGGCGAGGATAATGAGGGGAGGGTTGAGCCGGTGGTGGAAACGGGCGATGTTGTTATTGTGCCTGCGGGAGTGGGGCATCGGCTGTTGGAGGATCTGGACGGCGGGTTTGAGATGGTGGGGAGTTATCCCAAGGGCTGTGATTGGGATATGTGCTATGGGAAGAAGGGCGAGGAGGACAAGGTGAAAGCTATTAAGAACGTGGACTGGTTTCGGAAAGATCCTATTTACGGTGATGAAGGGCCTGCTACGGAGGTTTGACGAGTCACGTTTGTGGCATGTGCCGTGGCTTCGGGAGCATCGAGAGTTAAACTTTCACTGCAAGGTACAAGCCGTAGGTCAAATCATGTATTCAATCCATCATTACTATCGTCCATTAATCCGTACGAATTCACATAACCATTAACCATTAATCCGACCAAGCTTAGAAGTTCATGACAAGGGCAGCACCACCGAAAAGGGCGCCGAGCGCAATGGCAGCAGTGGCCTGAGCAGCGCCTTCAGTGGAGGTCGAAGGCGACAGGCCAGTGGCCGCAGCTGCGTTTGTGTTCTCGGGAACACCCGATGTGAAGGGGATGTCGCTGACGGAGCTGGCGCCAGAGAAAGCGGCCTCCTGGGTGCTGGCGGTAGGGTTGGCGGTGGCAGAGGGCTTGTCGGGGTTGAGGACGCTGAAGATGTTAGTTAAGTTTGTCAGAGCGGGTGGAGTGACTTACGCATCAATGACATGGACGACACCGTTGGCGATGAGGACATCAGGGACAATGACCTTGGCCTCATTGACCCAGACAGTGCCATTGTGGACTACAATGTTGAGCTTCTCACCCTCAGAAGTGGTGAGAGAACCGTTCTTGAGGGTAGAGCTGTAGCCAAGAGTGTTGTTGACAACGTGGTACTTGAGAATGCTCTCAAGGTCGGACTCGCTCAAGTTGGAGAGGACAGAACCAATGTTGGCAAAGGCGCTGTTGCTGGGAGCAAAGACAGTGATGTTCTTCTCATTGGTGAGGTTTGTGACGAGCTTGGACTCGGTGAGAGCGCCAGCAACGGCGGAGAGGTTGGCGGCAATGGCCGTGTCGGAGAGGTTCTTGGGAATAGCGAGGACCTTATTGATGATGTGAATGACACCACCAGTGAAGTTGAGGTCCTGAGTGTGTTAGTGAGTGCTGTGATTGATCAATTGGATGACTTACAGCCTTGGTGACATTGGACTGCTGGCGGAAACCGCTGTAGAAGCTGACAGTATCGCCCATGGCCATAGCCTCGACACGCTGTCCACCGGTGACATTGGCATAAGTCGCGTTGTTGAGGAGCGTGGGGACAAAAGCGGGCGTGTCGCTGATGTTGCTGGCATAGTAGGTACCGTTCAGAACGTGGTACTGGAGGATAGCAGCGACGGAGCTGGGGTCGTTCTCGACCATGCGGGCAACAGCGGTGTCATTGAGGAGGTCCTTGATGGCATCGTTGCTTGGGGCCAAGATGGTGACATTCCTGAGACGGCCAAGGTCTCTGAGAAGACTGGGCTGGGCACGAAGAAGGCCTACACGGTCAGCTTGCATCGGCAGATGAGAGAGAGTAACAACATACCGCTGAGCTCAGAGAGGGTAGAGTTCTCAGACTCAAGAGCAGCAGTGAGATTGACACGGCTCTGGGCAGTGGCATAGCCCGAGAGGGCGAGGGCGACAAGAGACTGCAGCTTCATTTTGATGATGGACTAGACAGAGTTAATCTTGGATAAACAACACGAACCCAAACCAAAACACGGGGGGGGGGGACTCAAGTTTAAGAACTCCTCGAGAGACAAGCTCGTTAGCCTCTCGCGGCAGCATCCTGGCCAATTGGTAAAGCTTCGCCCAGCGCGAGCCCCCCTCGCGAGACCAGACTCAAAAGAGAGTCAATGACATAGACCAAGAGCTCAAGCGTCATCAATGGCCAGAATGGTGAAGTGCTACTCAGCCCTCGCCAAGGCTCTTGGTCTGAGACGAGGTCAAGGGTTGAAGCTCTGTCGTGGCTTGCCGTGTGCCGAAAGCCGGGGAAGCTGTGTCTTCGGGAGTTGCAGTTTGGAGTCGCACCATGAGAGAGACGTGCATTCAATTGGACAACGCGAGAGATTTCCATTAGCTATTGAAACTAGTCCTGCCTCGTATCGAACCTGAACCTGAGAAAAAAAAGCCTGTTTGTTGTATCGGTTCAAGGCGAACCGCGTAACAGACAACCTACACAGTTCAATAGCTTCATTCTCTTGCTGGTAATATCCGCAAAATCTCATTGGGCTTGGAGTCAATTCGGACTAGGCTGCAAGCTTCCTCAGCCCGGATCCCCACACTCCACAGCCGATCGGGGTATCGTGATATCGTCATAGATATTTATTAAGGTATCGCACAACAGCACAGCTCAGTTTTCAGCGCAGCCGACTTTTTGTTTTTAACTGACCCTCACTCAATTGAAGACGCTGCCAAGGCGCTCGGCACTGCTAGCGTTGCATTCCAGCTGTTTCATAGGGTGATGAAGAGTTCCCTTGGACTGTGGAATCGGCCAATGCAACACCGAGGGTAAAAAGGGATGTTGGTCAGCTCATGCATCGGTGAAAAATGGCCGGACATGGTTCAGAGTCCAGACTGTCGCAGAGTTTGGCAAAATTGTTGGCAGATGCCGATTGGTTTGGGTCGTTGGGTGAAAGGATTGTTCACCAATTGACTGGGCAACTCAGAGAGGAGGTCCAAATGGATCGGCGTTTTCCAGTTTCACTCTCTTTGTCTCTCGGAGATCATCCCCAAATACTGTGCCGTCCTCGTTGGCTGTTGCCTTCTTTTCCTTGTTCGTAACTTGTTCTCGTCTCGCTCGTTGAAGATTGACCAGGTTCGCTCGATCGGGATCACGGCATCTCTGCAGTTTCTTTCGAAGTGGTTTCATCGCCTTGACAATCTCGGGCTACTCCTGTTAGTCTGGTTCGGGTAACAAGCTTTACACGTACCGTTCCCCAGTACTCTGTCATTCTCTCGGGGGGTTCCTCTTCAAGCATCTTGCGGCAGCCGTCTACAGCTCCTAGAATCTTGTCCCGCATGTTTGCAAATGCTGATTCCTGACTAGCATTGCCGCCTTGACCAGCAGTCGGGATCAAAGTGTCGAGCAGTCCATGATCTACCATGGAAAGCGCCGCCATCATGATTTGACTCGGCGCATAGTGGAAATATGCGTCTGTCACCAAAGGGCTGAACTTGAGAATGTCTCGAGCGCGGGCATGCGCCTTGTTGATTCGCGTCTCTTCGTCCGGTAGCCTCCTTCTCAACTCCAAGATGGCACCCTCGAGAGCTCTGAACGGGTGTCGCACATCAAAAGCAAAGCGGATTCCCTGACAGAGAAGAAACTCTCCCGCCAGAATCTGCTCGCCAGTCGTGTTTGGGAACTTGTCCGAAAATGCATTTAGCTTGTAGAAGAAACCTTCGGCCTTGCATCCGAAGAAGAGCGATGTTTTGAGGAGGTCGGTCGCAGGGTAGGTCATGACCGAGTTGGTCACGTAGAAGCGTCGCAGAAAGATGGCGGCCGTCGCTCGAATCTCAGTAGGAAGCTCGCAAAATGTAGCCGCGCGAATAAGCTCGACGGTGAAGAACTTGACGAGGCGTATCTCTTCATCGGGGGTGAGGAAATCGGGCGGAGGATCTGTCGCAAGTCGAGGAGCGATCTGTTCTCGAGCGAGGGAGTTTGTTTTTGCGCGCAGTTCTTGAAGGTTCGCTGGCGTGAACGACCAGAGCCGATATTGGCTCGATTGCCTGTAGCGCTCGTCTTCTGTCGCCATTATTTGTTGTGAATGATGATGCAGAACAGAGCTGCTGCATGATGGAGCTGCCTACCACTTGTTTTGGATGTCACGTGACCTTATCTTATCGAAATGATCGTCGGGGACCGCACCTCTTAAAGCCTCACATTCAAGGTCGGGTCAAGCTCAATTCAATCAATTACAGACGCATTCGCGTGGAGACTCTATTATCCAAATCAAATCCAAACGCCAGCCAGATACCAAATTTACCAATTGACTCATAAAATCCATCAATATCCCAAATTCTCCCTTCTTGTAGGAGGAGGAGGCGGGGGCTTCTTGGCCCGGTTGGGAGGGGGAGGCGGTGGCTTCTTTCCAAGAGCCAGGCCGCTTGTGCTTCGGCTTAGACTTCCATAGCTAGTTGCAGGGCTGGCAGCGCGGTGTTCCCAGTCAGGACTGCCGCTTCTGCTTGTTGAAACATCATCAGAGAATACATCGTCATGGCGTCCGTATGAACCGCCGTCAGTAGCAACGCGAGCAAGAGGAGCGCCTGGAACTCTGAGATTGGCTAGTGGTGTAGCTGTAGATGAGGAGCGGCCTTCAAATGTTGAGGCGCGTCCAATCGGGGGCCGTGCGGGTTGGGGAGGGGGAGGCGCAAGACGGCTTCCAGGGGAACGGTTGGGGATGCGAGCGTGTTCTTGTTCAGCCTCTGGCTCCTCGTAGACCGCTTGGTGACGAGGCTCTTGCCAAGAACGAGCGGTGTTTGATCGGCTTCGACCGATCTTGGGAGCACTGTTAGGCGAAGATGTAGCTCCAGCCCAGTTCTGACGAACACGACGCAACTCTTCGGCGCAGCGCTCATGGTAATCGAGCTCAGCGTCGAGGAATTGAGTCAGGGATGCAATGTTGTCCGCCTCGGATTCCTTGATGTCCTGCATACGACGAAGGACATCCTCGCTGGTCTCCTCAAATTTGGCCTTGTTCATGCGAACTTCTTCCTCGATGCGGAAATCGTCGCGGCGGGCCTTTTGCAGCTTGTTGGTGCTGGCGTCGTAGGCGAGACGGCGGTTCTCAAGCTTCTTGCGGGCGTTCTACTCTTGTTAGCGGGCGTATCGTCAAGCAATCGATTGACATACCTGGTACTCTCGCATCATTGCCAGACTCCTCTCGATGTTGTCCAGCCAAGTAGCATTGGCGCAGTCTAGGTAGGAATCTTGGATGCCACCAATGCGCTCGTTGGCGCGACCCAAGGACAACAGACAGTTTCCGAACTCGGACTCTTGCTCGAAATCCTCGCCGTGGGTAGCCATTGCTCGGCCAAGAGCCGCCATGGGAGTGCCGCGCTCCTTGTTATCCAAAAGCTCATTGCGTTGGGACAACCACTTAACGTAGCCACTCATAGATCGTTGCATGCGCTCCATGCCTGGAGTCGTTAGTCGTCGAAAAGTTAATGGTCCACGGGAACAAACCGTCTTGACGGAGAGCCATTTCGGTCTCTAGATTCTTGAACTCATCAGAATGAGCCGTTCGGGCTTCACCACCCATCCTTTCACCGGCCCATTGAAAGGCTCGGTCAATCTTCTTGGTGAAATTCATATTGATTCGTTCGGTATCGTAATGTCGGATCCAGTCCGATAATTATTCGCGGGTCGTCTGGCGCCGTCGCTACTATGCAAAAGTATAACGAGGGACAGAAGCAGGTTGTAGAAGTAAAAGAAAGAGTTTTGAGAGCGAGAGACGGGGTAATGAATGTTTGCAGAGGACGAACAAGGGGTAGAAGAGGGATGGGATGCTGGGGTGGCGAACAGTTGGGGCGTATGAGATGGAAAAGGACACGACCTTGAAGGTCTTGACTGAATCCAACCCAAATCAATCCTTGACTGGTTCTGGTGATGCGACCTCAAGCCCGTTGGGAGTGAGCGTCTCCAGGGGTGCTTGTAGTGGTGTGGAGGTGAGGTTGGGGAGCCCAGCCCCAAGCTTTAAGGGAAAGCCTCCCCTGAAAAGTCCCAAGCTACAGTGCGTTCGCAGGAGTTTAGCTTATCTTATCGCCCTGCAGAGGGCAGTGAACTCAACTCAGCGGGGACCAAAAAGTCTCAGGAATTGGATTCATTTTTATGAAACAGCGCCCGAGCAAACAAAGCGAATTATTGAAACAGAAATTACAGGTGACGTTTACTATTGAGTCTGTGGAATCCTGATCAGGTCTGACAAGGAGAGACGTGGTGCGATGGGCAGGCGATGGGAAAGCCAAGAATGGCATGAGAAATGAAATGCTGAGGCGAAATCTACCCCAAGATTTGGTCGAGGCAATTTTGGATTATGACCTAACCTACCGATACGACTGAACTGAACTCTCTTGGCTTGGCTGGACTGGACTGGCTGGGCTGAGCGCTTCGGACATGGCGCGGCTAGAAAATTGATCTGTGGACCATTCGATCTGGAGCATCGTGTAGAGATGACACGGTGACTGTATCGCGCTGACGTATTGTACAGTCAGAGGTCCTGAAAATAGGACAATCGCTATAAGACGTACGTTACGTGATGTAGAGAATCTGTACCCGGAGCGAGCCTGAGCGAGATGGATCCTGATACGAGTACGGATCAAATCTGTAACCACGTACTGGCGTCTTGGTGGCCCGTGTCTCCTATGGCCTCTGAGACAACGGCGCCAATAGCCTGCGGTACCGCTACACTAACAACGGGAACTGTCTCCGGCTGGGAAAGCCAAGTTGGTGATCCCCACCGCGAGATAGCGAAATGGAACCTGCGCCGTTGGTTTCTTTATCTGGAGACCGCTATAATTCATTGATCAACCGTCAAGTCAAATAAAATGCCGTGCTTCATGTCGATTGACCGCGACTTTGAACTAAGGTAGAGACGAAAACTCTGAAAGCTTCTTTAAGCATACCATTCTCCATAAACTAACCTTACTAAAAAGGTTCGTCGTTGGGACAGTCGACACCACCATTTGGCTCTTTCTCCTTCTCTCTCTGTCCGTCAATACCACCCACTGCTGATCTTAGCAGCAGTGTCGGCCCGTCCAACCCATCACCAACCTCACACCTTCACGTTATCCTCGCGTGTCCTGTTCAACCCCGCTTCCAAAAAGTAAGAGCTGCAGGGCAGGAAAGAGATCGACCAGGTTCGACTCTATCGTTATCTTCGTTCTAGAAGAACCCCAACCTCCAGCCTCGTTGGGAATAGTTGGAACTGTGTGTCGCCTAAAAAGGGCCTCGCCCCCCTCATTCTTTAACCGCTCCACTATATACGGGTGGCAGACATCCAGACCATTCCCACCAACTCTCCACCAACGAGCTTGCGTAATGCTTCACGGGAGGAGGGAAAAAAAAGCACGCAAGACATTGGTTTTTCACTCCGGATACTGTGTGGTCTGTTACATTGAAGGGTACGACGAAGCTTTTCCACTTGCCGATCTCATTCCCATGCTTTTCGTCTGACACCAAGAAAAAGCTTGGCCTTGGGGATTTATGCGCTAAAATGCCCGTGGACTCTTCTGGCTCAGTCTTCCCCAGAATTCTGAGCGTGGCCCGATTTGGCGCGCGCCAGGAGGTATTGGATGATCCATATTTTCCATGAGGCAGTGCTATTCTTGCTGTGATCTTCCTCCATTGCGATCCGCGCTGGTGAAACGTACATGTGCGCCATTTGAGACAATTGCGTGGCACAAGTGATGTGATGTGTAGGGTATGGACGTATCGATTTCAAGGGTTGAGCAAGGGTGATACCATGATTGACGTCTGTCAGCATCCCTTGTCTCATCTGGAAGGTCCCTTATCCAGTTGCTGATCTGTAACTCGGTAGTTCGGTAAGAATGGCTACTGAAGGGTCCTCAACATCAATACCGGCAATTTGATGCTATGTACTCGTTAGGTACACCGTGGCATTCTCATCCCACCAGCCACTCCTCAGTATATACACTTTCCGCAATATCCGCACTCTTGATCACACGCAGCATAATCACTGTCACTGTCACTATCCGATTGCGCCGCCATCAACTCTTCCTCGCGCTCCGAGTCCTCCGGATCCTTGCTCTCACTCCCCAACCAAGCCTCCCATTGCTTCCTGACAGGTTCAGACAAGACGTCACCTGCACCCGACAGCTGTTCGCGAATCTCGAGAGAACCGCTGTTGGACCATACGATCTCCAACTTACCGTCCTCTGACGCGTGGGCTTTGTCGATAATGAGGCGCAGGAGTGCAGCGAGACGCTTGAGCGATGGCTGGTTGAGATCCTGCCACTCGGTGATGTCGGCTTTGACATTCTTGATCTCAATGTTTGAGTCTTTGAAGAGACCTCTCTCGTGGTAGGCGAGGAGGAATTGCGTGACTTGAGCGACCCACAAGCGTGGAAGTTGTTCGCCGAGATGATCTTTTTCACGAGCCATGATTGATCGCGTCTTCAAGTCGAAGATGCTGCTTTGGGGGACGGATTCACCTCCATCTGACACTTTGAGTTTGCCAGTACCGTTTGACAGCGATTCAGTAATGCCGAGACTTTCCAAATCGTCAAAAGCGTACCCCTTCACAGTCTTGGCGACAGGACTGGACGATATGTACCCATCGCCTTCGAAGCGGACCATGAGATCGAGACCGCCGAATTGATACGAAAGGATTCGCTGATGGGAGGTCGAGCGCTTGACAGAAGAGTCCCATGTGGTGTACGCCTCCGGGAATGTATGCCCGAATCCACGTACACCTTCAATCTTCTCCCGAGGCGAATTCTCTCTGCGAATGAGATGGACAGTTTCGCCGACCTTCTCAACGAGGATGCGAAACGAACGATCCAAATCAACACCGCGAGCAAAGCGCAAGAGGTTTCCGATCGTACTTCCACACGCAACGACGTTGACCGGGATGGGGCTGGGATTCATCTTCATCACAGAGACAACTGCAGGTTCAAGTGGATGTTTGGGGTAAGCTGCTGCGTTGACATCGCGATAGTACTCGCCAGCGTCATTAGGCAGCTTGTTCGGGCCCTTGGGAGGCGTCCATCTTGGAGGTTGACCTGCACAGGTTAGACATGCTGTTTTTCTGGAGTGGCTCACGTACCTGGGATGATGATCTCGGGGGAGGATGAGCTGGTCCAGTTGTAGGATGCAACTAATTTGACGTTCTCAATCCCCACGTGGTCGCCATCGGTTTTGAGGCTGTCTTGGGTGATGCGCTCAATTACATCCCCGAGTGGAGGTGCCGGCGATGAAGTCACAGGCGCGGGTGCTCGCCATGCGCGCGAACTTGCTTGACGGCGTCCGTACATCATGAAGTGAGTTATGAATGAGATAGGGGTGGTAGTAATGTGCTATGATTGATATAGAGAGGTCTGGTTGATTGAGGCTGATGAGAACGAGCAAGATGGGGACAGATAACTCATTATATTCTTAGATGCCATTCACTTCCTCTGTGTAACACCAGGAGGCCTACCAGACACTCACTGGGTATATGTCACAGTGTTTGCCTAGATTCTGCATTAATTACACTTTGCCCATCCTGTGTTGGTTGCGACAATGTTGGCCTGTTTCCCGACCGCTGGGCTGTGAAGAATAGGCATTCTTCATTCACATGTCTCTCAACCAGGGTGCCGAAAACAAACTATGTGCCTTGGAAATGCATTAATTTTGTCTAAAGTATCGTGAGTATGTCTAGGTATTCTTCCCATTTTAATTGAAGTTTTGTTGTACTGCACCGGAGTCAATTGCCAAGTCCTTGTTGACGTCTCCGCCGTGAGCTGTGGGAGGCCGACCAAAACAACACAGAGCCTGATTGACAGCGAATTAAATGTCTTTTTCATTGTCGCATCACACGTTAGGCTTTGTCGGCCCCATGCATCTTGCTGGCCGTCGTGGCGATGCTGGTTGGGTGAGGTCAAGGCAGACAGACAGACAGCTTCATTCACAGTACAAATGGAAGCTGGCTTCACTCATTCACTTGTTCGGTGATATTGTATTCCCCCAAGATCATCAGTTTTAATTCCATCAACAACAACATCATCGTCATTATCTTATCTGAGTATCATCGCCATCGCTGCCATGGTTCTGGTACAAGACGCGTCTGGCTCTCGAGCCGCAAAGCTCATCAAGACATTCTGGGCCGTCATCAAAGGCGAACAGCAAATCACGACTGCACACTCCGCAAAGTTGTTTGCACAAGCTTGTGAGATCTACAGCAGCAAGAACTCACCTGTCAAATTTGTCGAGGTCTTGATCTCAAACCCTGCCGGTATCGCAGCGTTGGAGAGAGTAGTCCGCGTCGACTTGACCTTTAGCTTCATAAACACCACTGCCTTGCCGTTCCTTCTAACGCTATCAGACGAAGGTGTCGCTGCTCTCAGTAATGGTGCATTTCTTCGCCAGATGCTGACGGCTATCCTGGAGCCATCGACCTTTTGGACTGCTGCCGTGGGCGCTTACCACAATGATAAACTCGACAATGTCGGGCTTGAAGCATTTGCCTGGCTGTGCCTACAGATTGTCTCGGATCAAGCCAATTTTGGCATCCACAAGGACGCAGTCAAGGGATTGATGGAGAATAAGTCTCTTCTCGGATCGGACTCGCCGGAAGTGAGGAAGATTGCATACCGCATTGACAAGATCATCAAGATCTTTGCCCAGCCCGAAATTGCATCCAGCGGAATCACTCCTGGAGGACGTCACGACAACGATCATGCAAACTTTCGCGATATCTCAATTTATCCGACCTCTGATGAGCTACTCTCAACCGATCCTCCATATCTACAGCGACTGGGAGATGTCTTTGACACGCCGCTTGAAACCCGAAGCCAAAGTTACCGCGACTGGCTCTTTCGTCTTCTTCGCGAGGACATGCTTTCTGAACTCCGAGAAGATCTTCAAGTCGCCATGAGTCAGAAGAAGAGCAAGCGCCGTCCTGTTGCTTTGGCGCAGTTGAGATTGGTGGGGATCAATACCGACCATGACATTGACACCAAGCACATCCCGCCATATGCTCTCTACGTCGCGTGCCAGCAGGGTATTACTTTTCCGCACAAACTACCAAAAGGCGGGAAGAAGGCGTTCCTAGATGAGTCCAAGAATTTTATGAAGCATGACTCTTTTGGCGCACTCTGTTGCAACGACACTATCATCGCCTTCGGGTCACTTGTCAGAGATGGTGCCAATCTTCTCAAGACACCACCCATTGTCGGCATCAGATTTAGCGATGGTTCAGGCCTCAAGAAGGCCATAGAAGCCCTTCAGGGTCCTTTCAAGGATAAAGTCAAGTTCTTCATCGTTGACACGGCTACTTTTGCCTACGAGCCGATTCTGCAGCGATTGAAGACCATCGCCGAGTTCCCGTTGGAAGCTCAATTGATCGATGCGGAACAACCTGCTCAGGATGGACCGAGATCAACGTCGTTGGACGCCTTGCCACACCAACTCCGTGCTGCCTTGGACTCGGGGCGCAAAGTCAAGATGCCTCCAAGTTTGAAGCTGAAGAAAGACATCTATTTGCAGGGTGCTCAGCTGAGATCGTTCATTCATGGTATTAGCAGCAATCTGGCTCTCATTCAAGGCCCACCTGGCACTGGAAAGTCATTCTTGGGAGCACTCATTCTCTTGACTATCCTAAGATTGAGTAAGTCGCGTATTCTTGTTCTGAGCTATACGAACCATGCCCTTGACCAATTTTTGGAGGATCTGATGGACATCGGCATCAGCTCAGATCAAATGGTCCGGCTAGGATCCAAGTTTACTGAAGCCACCAAACCCACTCTTCTAAGAGAATACGATGGCCAAAAGAAGTACTGGCTGAAGATGGAGGAGAAGAACATTCTCAATGCCCTTCGCGTCGACGAAACCAGTCTCAGCTTGGAGCTTCAAGAATGCAGCAGAAAGCTCGCTGCCCGAGAGGCTAATGCGGCCGATATCCTGGAACACCTGGAGCTTTCCGAAAATTTCAGCATCGCATGGGAAGCTTTTCAGGTACCAGAAGATAATGGATTCAAGACAGTTGGTTCGGACGGTAAAGAAATTGAACCGGCGGGTGTTTACCAGTATTGGCTGGACGGCGGTGATGTCAATCGTCTCGGACACCTCGGCGCATCTCTCGATCTGAGAGCCCGTACCGTCTGGAATGCGCCGCTGGCTGTGAGGAAGCAATACCATTACGAGTGGTCTCAGATGGTTCGTGAGGAACAGACTGCCCGGTTCGTTGAACTGAGCAAGCGATTCAGTGATGTGAGGACTGAGATCAAGAGTATCCTTGACGAGCGCGGACGAAGAGTTCTCAAGGATAAACAGATCATTGCGTGCACAACAACCGCTGCAGCTATGTATCAGTCAATCATTGAAACCGCGAATCCGGACGTCATTTTGGTTGAAGAAGCGGGAGAGATCCTCGAAGCGCATATTATTACAGCTATGAGTGCCTCAGTGAAGCAACTCATTCTCATCGGAGACCACAAACAACTCAGGCCAAAGATCGGTAATTATTCATTGACAAAGGAAAAAGGCGAAGGCTACGATCTGAACGTGTCGCTCTTTGAAAGACTTGTTATTCAGGGTCGTCATTTCACAGCCCTGGAAGAGCAGCATCGCAGCCATCCTGATATCTCACAATACCCTCGCATGCTAGCTTATCCCGAACTAAAAGACATGCCATCGACTTCCGACCGTCAGACGATTCGAGGATTGAAGAGTCGAGTGACATTTGTTCATCACGAACGACCGGAGGATACCATGGACGATGTCGCTGAGCGCCGGGACCCTACGGCCAAAGCCAGCAAGAAGAACCTCCACGAGGCTATGATGGTTCTCCGAATGGTGCGATACTTATCGCAGAACGGATACAAGACCGAGAACATGGTTGTTCTCACGCCATATCTGGGACAATTGTTCCTTTTGAAGGAGACTCTTCGGAAGGAGATGGATCCTTGGCTGAATGATGTCGACAACCATGATTTGGTGCGCGCCGGGCTGATCACACAATCAGCAGCTAAAGTGAACAAGAAGCCGCTACGTCTTTCAACAATTGGTGAGTCAATCGATGTACTGCGAGTTCAATGCTGACAACACAGACAACTACCAGGGAGAAGAGAGTGATATCGTCATCGTCTCACTAACACGCAGTAACGCATCGGGAGACATCGGATTCTTGTACGCTCGCGAACGACTCGTTGTCCTTCTATCGCGAGCCCGAAATGGCATGATTCTCTTTGGTAACATGGAGACATTCATGAAGAGCAAGAAGGGCGGTAAAATGTGGAGGGAGTATTTTGATGCACTGAAGCAAAATGACTCAATTTTCGATGGAGTCCCTATTCACTGCGAACGTCATCCCGACATCTCCATGTTATTGAAGCTTCCAGAAGACTTTGATAAGAAGTGTCCGGATGGAGGATGCGCTGAGCCTTGGTAAGTTCGCACCCATGCGTAGAATCTGTATTTCCCTCCTGCTCTAGGATAAATACTATTGAGGACCCCAGTGGCACATCTAACATCACTACTCTAGTAATGCACTTTTGAGCTGTGGCAAACATCAATGCCAGCGGCGCTGCCATCGGGTCCAAGATCACTCCAAGGTTGAATGCTTTGCCAAAGTTGAGAGAGTCTGCGACAAAGGTCACAAGTCCAAGGTACCTTGCGGAGACAAGTCGAAGAGCTGCATGACTTGCACGAAAGAGTACGAAGACAATCAGCGACGCATCAAACGCGACCTCGAGCTTGAACGGAAGCGCCAGGAGCTCCAGGATAAGTATCGCTTGGAGCTACAAGAGATTGAAGATGAGATTGATCACCGCCGTCGAACTATGAAGTATGAGGCCGAGGAGAAGAAACAAGCGGATGAGCTCAAGCAGAAGAAAGAAGAGCTTGAGTCTCTTCGTCAAGCCGATAGCAACAAGGAGAAGATGAAGGCGGTCCAGAAGGATGTCCCGCCACCCCAAACCCCACAGTTTGATACCATATCCAGTGCAGCCAAGGAGTGGAAGAACATGAAAGAGGTTGAAGGTGCACACAACGCTGCTTTGGATAAACTGATGGGGATGATCGGTCTGGAATCTGTCAAGGATCAAATACTCTCAATCAAGTCCACAGTCGATACCAGGATTCGTCAAGGGTTCTCTATTGGTGATGAAAGATGGAGCTGTTCACTACTTGGTAATCCAGGAACAGGTGAGTCAACTAGTGACAACAACCGGCGAAGTGATGGTTCGACTAACTTCTACACAGGTAAGACAACAGTGGCCAGAATCTATGCCGAGTTACTCATGACTGTTGGCGCAATTGCGGGAAACCACTTTGAAGAAGTGAGTGGTTCTAAACTTGCCAATATGGGTGTCACTGGCTGTGAAAAGCTTCTTGACCGTGTCAACAACCATGGTGGCGGCTGCGTGTTCATCGACGAAGCATACCAGTTGTCATCTGGGAACAGCACTGGTGGCAAAGCAGTACTGGACTATCTTCTGACAGAGGTTGAAAACTTGAGAGGCAAGATTGTGTTCGTCTTGGCGGGATATCGTAACGAGATGGAATCCTTCTTCTCCCACAATCCAGGCATCCCCAGTCGATTCCCCATTGAAATGAAGTTCGAGGACTACACAGACGACGAACTTCTTCAAATCCTCCAGTTTCAGATCCACCACAAGTTCAGAGGCATGATGGCCGTCGAGCAAGGAGTCGATGGACTGTTCTGCCGCATCGCCTCTCGTCGAGTCGGCCATGGTCGTGGAAGGAATGGATTTGGCAACGCACGTGCAGTGGAAAACTATCTTCAGAGGGTAAGTCAACGACAAGACACGCGCCTTCGAAGACAACGAAGGGCAGGTCAAAAGCCAAATGATTTGCTCCTCACACAAGAAGACATCATTGGACCAGAACCTTCCCAGGCTTTGATGAATAGCAAGGCTTATCGAGAGCTCAAATCCTTGATTGGATTGCAAGAAGTCAAGGATGCGCTTGGCGTTCTCATGGATACCTTGAAGACAAACTATGAGCGAGAGCTTGCGGAGCTGCCTCTAGTTGAGTTTTCGCTGAATAAGGTATTCTTGGGGTCACCAGGAACTGGAAAGACAACTGTCGCAAAGCTTTACGGGTTGATCCTCAAAGATCTGGGCTTGCTGTCGAATGGGGAGCTTATCGTGAAGAACCCAGCTGATTTTGTTGGGGCTCATATTGGTGGTTCAGAGGCTCAGACCAAGGGAATCCTTGCATCCACAGTTGGAAAGGTTCTTTTGATCGACGAAGCATATGGACTCTATGGAGGAGGTCCGAACGCCTCTCAAATGAATCAGTTCAAGACCGCTGTCATTGACACCATCGTTGCAGAGGTCCAAAGTGTGCCAGGCGAAGATCGATGTGTGCTGCTACTCGGCTACAGGGAAAAGATGGAGGAGCTGTTTCAAAACGTCAATCCAGGACTTAGTCGGCGCTTTCCTCTATCATCTGCCTTTGTCTTTGAAGACTTTGATGATGTCGCCTTGGCAAAGATCCTCGATCTCAAGCTGGGCAAGATGGGCTTCAAAGCGACAACCAAGGCCAAGTGTGTCGCACTGGATGTCCTCCGGCGTGCGAGAAATAGCCCAAATTTCGGAAATGCCGGTGAAATTGACATTCTCCTCGGAAGAGCCATGACTAGCCACCAGAAGCGCGTCTCGTCTGGACTTGTCAAGAAGCATGGAACTTTAGAGCCGATTGACTTTGACGAGGAGTTTGACCGAGCTGAGAACGGAGGTACCGATGTCAAGAAACTCTTCGAGGGTGACATTGGATGCGATAATTTGATAGCGATCCTTCAAGGTTATCAAAATCGTGTTCGTCAGGCCAAGCAGTTGGAAATCGACCCTGAAATCCCATTCAACTTCATGTTCCGTGGCCCCCCTGGAACAGGAAAGACTACAGCCGCACGGAAGATGGGCCAGGTATACTATGACCTGGGCTTCTTGGCTAGCACTGAAGTCATTGAGGCTTCTACTACTGATCTCATCGCCCAATATGTTGGACAGACTGGACCAAAGGTACAGTCGCTTTTGGACAGAGCATTGGGCAAAGTCCTTTTCATCGATGAAGCTTATCGACTGGCTTCCGAGAGTTCGTTTGCCAGAGAGGCTGTCGATGAGCTTGTGGATTGCGTCACGAAGCCAAGGTATCAAGGCAAGCTTATCATTATTCTTGCTGGCTACGTGCAGGACATCAACACTCTGCTGGGCATCAACCCAGGAATGTCTAGTCGGTTTCCAGAAAGCATTGACTTTGACCCTCTCACTCCTGCTAGCTGCATTCAGCTGATGACCAGTCAATTGCAAGCTAGCAAAGCTAAGCTCGGTGGCAAGATAGCACTGGACCTGTCATGCTTGGAGCAGCCCGACAAGGCATTTTTGGATGAGTTGATCAGCAAGTTCAACAAACTGTCTAAGCAGGACAGTTGGGCAAATGCAAGAGATGTCAAGGAACTAGCCAAGAAGATCTTTTACAAGTTCGATCTATCTTCCGAAAGTCTGACACTTACCGAAGAACACATTCGTAGCACCATGGATGAGATGATGGCGGAGCGCCGTGGAAGAATGACGGACAAGAAGCCAACTGTTGCGACCAAGACTGCCAAGGCATTAACAAAAGCACCCAAGTTCACACCGCCTCCCATGACAACCGACACTACTACGACTACTAAAGAAAACGAGGATGAGAAGGAGGACGAGGAACTCCCCAGTAACAACAGTGACGAGGGAATCCGAGACGCGGGAGTGAGTGATGAAGTCTGGGAGCAGCTCCGAAAGGACAAAGAGAAGGAGGCCAAGGAGAGAGAAGAACTGCGTCGTCTCAAGAAGGCTCAGCAGGATGCAAATGAAGCCGACAGAGAGAAACTTGTTCGTCAGATTCTGGCCGAGGAGGAGAAACGGAAGAAGATTCAGGCAAAGAAGGATAAGTTGATGAAGATGGGAGTTTGTCCGGTTGGATATCAGTGGATCAAGCAGAGTGGTGGGTATAGATGTGCTGGAGGGTCGCACTGGATGTCGAATGGGGATGTTGATAAGCTGTAAGCATGTAGTTGGACTGATACTATTCTTCATGGTAGATTGAATTTCTTTGGGATTCCTGGTACTGCTCTCCTGGGACTACATTGATATCGCCCAAACCCACGAAAAGAAATTGATGGTGCATGGTAGGATGGTGATGCCTTGTCGGGCTGTGACTTTGGCACCATCGGATGTCTATGAGTTTTAAGTCTGCAAATGTAATGGGGGTTTTGCTTCGTGGGCCGGTTTTTATCCTCCTTGGACCTCATGGGCGTTGATCGAAAAGCGACAGACTTTTGTCGTGTAATGAAGCTTTGCGAACCTCTCTAACCCGTCTCTTCCCTTGCTTCATCAGTTGGCGACATCGCGGCTAAGGATCCTTATAAATTGCTGGAATCTCTGACCGGAGTAAAAACGAGCCGCGCTGATGATATTATCAATCGCATGACGATCTTGGTGAAAGCCACTGGAAGTTGAACCTACCTTAGTAGTGGAGGTCAGGCGTACTCCGTATCCCGTATTCCGTATGGCCCCACCATCATCAATCATGACTCCGCGCTAAACCCTTTCTGGTGCTTTGGAGCGCTGCGCACCTTTCCTTCAACTTCATGGTATATAGGTAACCAGAAAGGACGCGACAACATGCGACTTCTCGAGACAACTACAGGCTCATACCATGGGAGCAGACGATGATCTTGGCCCGCAGCGAGCGGGAGTTTTTGACTTTACGATTCTTTTTGAACAAAGTATCTTGTCTCTTCTTCCGACTGGTCTGTTCATCTTGCTTGTGCCGCTGAGACTGTATGTACTTTGGAACAATGAGAGGGCCACCAAGTCTGGCTCCTTGCTATGGGCAAAACTGGTAAGCAATCATTTGTCCTTGTTACTTGTGCTAATAGATTAGGCCACGATTGCCAGCTACGCCAGCCTTCAAACCGCTCTACTTGTCCTCTGGTGCCGACAAAACTCGACAAAAACAGCCATCGCTGAACCCGTCCTTGGCTTGATCGAATCTTGTGCACTTGCCGCTCTGTCGTTTGTCGAACACCGAAACTCCACGAAGCCATCCAAGTTGATCGGAGCATTTCTTGTCATCACAATCATCCTCGATATCGCCCTCGTCCGAACCTTTTGGATACGATCGATGCACAGTATTGCGGCGGTGTTCACTGCCTCGTTTGCGATCAAGACGATCCTCTTGATTCTCGAAGAAACACCAAAGACGTTGGTCGGCGAAAAAGAAAAGATACATGAGACCTCATCGGGAGTGGTCAACAGGAGTTTCTTCTGGTGGTTGAATGGACTCTTTCTGCAAGGTCATCGCACTATTCTCGAGACCGAAGACCTACAGGCGATAGACTCAAAGTTTGATACAGACCATGTATCTGCACCATTGGAGAAACAATGGGAACGGGGTACGTCTAGACTGCAAAATTCCCAAACATTGTTACTGTGGACGTCTAACAATTGCAGCCCGCAATAGTGGCCAGCCCAGTCTCTTGAAATCCACATTCCTCGCATACAAGTGGCAATTCGCTGCCGGTATCATCCCTCGACTCCTTCACAGCGGCTTCAACTTTGCGCAGCCCTTCCTCATCCAGTCCGTCATCGTGCTCGTCAGCAAAAAGGAAATGTCGGTTCAAATTTCCAGCGGGCTCATCGGAGCAACAGTCCTCATCTACCTCGGCCTTGCTATTTCTGGCGCGTGGCACAAACACATGTCTTACCAGTTGGTGACCATGTACAGAGGTGGACTGGTGTCGCTGATCTTCAAGAAGACACTCAAGCTCAAGACCACGTCCATCAAAGACTCTGCACCGGTTACACTCATGACGGCGGACGTGGAGACTATTGTTGCTGCCGGAGCCTCGGTCCATGATATGTGGGCAAACATGCTTGAACTTCCTGTGGGGATTTATCTACTTTATCGCCAAGTTGGTAAGCCCAGCTTGCTTGTGCTGGTTCCAACCGTCAGTGAGTCCTCTATCCAGCAGGAGACCAAGCTAACAGTCAAGTCACAACGATCCTCAGCGGCATCATCTCTCCAGCCATGGAGCCAGCGACAGTGAAATGGAATGAAGCTGTTCAGAAGCGAGTTGGTGAATCATCAAGCATGCTCAGTCAGATGAAAGGCATCAAGATGATGGGCTTGACGGATTTCTTTCTCAAAACGGTCCAGGGCCTCAGAGTCAAAGAGCTCAAAGTGTCCGCCAAGTTCCGATGGTTGCTCGTCTATTTCAATGCCCTCGGTAAGTCGCCTCATGACTAAGTTACATCGCTGACTCTTCAGCTATGGTCTCCGCCCAGTTGACTCCAGTGGTTGTCATCATGTCTGCAATATACTGGACCAAAGCAGATGAAGGCCTGAGTGTTGCAGAGGCGTTCACATCACTATCCCTGATTTCTGTTGTAACTCAGCCACTTGTCATGATCCTCGTCTCTTTGATGCAGATCGCAGGTGTTGTCGGGGGTTGTGGCAGGATTCAAGCGTTTTTGCTCCTGGATGAGCAGGTTGTCACTAAAGAGGTAGTCGATGTTGATGCCATCACCATACAGAACGCCAGCTTTCAGACGCCTGACGGGAATTCTTTGCTCAGCGATATCAACCTCCGCATCTCGCCTGGGACACTAAACATGCTTGTTGGCAAGGTAGGCTGCGGAAAGTCATCGCTCTTGAGAGCTATCATCGGCGAGCTTATACCAGCGGAGGGGACGGTCAAGACCGAGGACTCTCTTGCGTATTGCGACCAGGTACCATGGCTCCGCAACACAACAATTCGAGAAAATGTCGTTGGGCTGTCGCCGATGGACGGCAAGTGGCTGTTGACAGTTCTTCATGCTTGCGCTTTGGAAGAGGATCTCCATCAACTGCCCCAAGGTCAAGAGACAACTGTTGGTTCTGGTGGAGTGGCTTTGAGTGGAGGCCAAAAACAGCGGGTTGCCCTTGCACGAGCTGTCTATTCCCGAAAGAAGCTTATTATACTTGATGATGTCTTCAGCAGCCTTGACAAAACGACTGCAGATACAGTCTTCCATCGCCTTCTGGGGGCTGATGGTTTGCTTCGGACGAGCACTGTTGTCTTGGTAATCAGTAACGGTATGAGCTCTCCCAACTTGCGACTTTTCTAACAGTTTAGTTTACTATCTGCCATTCGCGGACTTTGTTACCGTGATTGAAGATGGCCGAATCACTCGCAATCAAGTTCCATACTCTCAACTTGAAGCCACCGAAACTCTAAACACTATCGCACCAATCGAAACTTGGGAGTCTGCACAAAAAGAAATAGCCAAGCCTATTCTGAAGAAGGAAATTGACTTGGCTCGTAAGACTGGGGATACAGATTGCTACAAGATATATGTCAAGTCAATGGGTTGGCAAGTCATTAGCATCATCTTTCCAACCTCAGTGATTGGCGCCGTACTCGAAGCCTTGCCTCGTGAGTGATGGCCTCGTCATCCAGATGAAGCTAACTATGTAGAAATCTGGTTACGAATCTGGACGGAGAAAGGTGAGGGCTCAAAGGATGCTCATTATGCAGGAGGATATATAGGGCTAGTCATTGCTTCAATGGCTCTAGCACTTCTAAACATCGAGTAAGTGACCGTCTATAGCTGGAATCTGCTGACCATCAGTTACTTCCTCATTGTTGGCGTCGAAAAATCATCAAACAACCTCCATGAGCAGCTTTTGAACTCTGTCTGCAGGTACGTTCGTCGCTTAGTGCTGGGCTGGTTAGAGTGGTTGCAGGTATCGAGTTTTGGTGGCTAACATTGCTTCGACAGAGCCCCCTTACACTTCTTTACGTCAACGGAAAGCGGTAGCATCTTGAACCGGTAGGTGACACTGTGCTTTTAAGGATTATACTGATCCGAGTAGCTTCAGCCAGGACATGACACTCATCGATATGTCGCTTCCACTAGCGTTCTACCTGACACTCGATTGTAAGCACTTCCTCAATATGAGAACCCGCTAACTCTCTCAGTGACCTTGAGATGTCTAGTTCAGGTTGGTGTTGTGGCATCGGGAGCCAGTTACTTTGGCGCATTTCTCCCCATTTCATTCTTGGCTCTCTATCTCATCCAAAAGTACTACCTGCGCACATCTCGACAGATGCGACTGTTGGATCTTGAAGCCAAAACACCCCTCTACACACAATTCACGGAGATTACAGCTGGGCTCGCAACGATTCGCTCATTCGGATGGACGAACGAGATTCACGATGAAAGCTCCCGCATGCTGAATACATCGCAAAAGCCTTTCTATCTGATGTTTTGTATTCAGCGATGGTTGGAACTGGTACTCGATCTCTTCGTTGCTGGGATGGCCATCCTTCTCGTCACGATTGCCCTGCGGATTCCCGGTACCACTAGCGAGGGCGCAATTGGGCTCGCCATGGTTAACCTGCTAGGGCTGAATCTGACACTAACAACGGTGATTGATCAATGGACGACTCTGGAGACTTCGCTTGGAGCTATTGCCAGGTTGAAATCGTTCATCAGCAACACCCCGAACGAGAATAAGCAGGGTGAAATTGCAGTCCCAGACAACTGGCCTGGCGGTAGAATCGTGTTTGATCGAGTAACTGCGTCATACAGGTACGCAAGAGCCTGCTCTTGGAGTTTCTGCTAACAGTCTAGTGATGAATTTCAACCTGTTCTCCGCGATGTTTCTCTTACTATTGAAGCTGGGAAAAAGGTCTGCGTATGTGGACGTACTGGAAGGTAATGACCAACCTCGATTGACGATTCATTCAATTAGCTGATATCTCAGTGGCAAATCATCTTTTATCCTTTCAATTCTACGTTTACTTGAGCTACAATCAGGAAGCATTCATATCGACGGCAAAGACCTAGCATCGATACCGCGTCAACACATCCGATCCCAGATAACAACAATCCCTCAAGATCCCGTGAGCCTCTCAGGCACAGTACGACAGAACCTTGACCCGGGAGCACTCATGCAGGCAGATGAAATCCTCATCGAAGCCCTTAAAAAGACTACCCTATGGGCAACCATTGAGACACGTGGTGGGCTTGATGCTGATCTCAGTGAACTCGGATTTTCAGTCGGCCAACGCCAATTGTTTTGTTTCTCAAGAGCCTTACTCTCACACTCAAAGATCGTCCTACTCGATGAACCAAGCAGCAGTGTTGACAACGCTACTGACAAAGACTTGCGACGTATCATTCGAGAGGTTATGCAAGGCCGAACAGTGATTGAAGTCACTCATCGTCTTGACTATGTGACAGACTTTGATCTCGCCGTTGTCATGAAGGATGGGCGAGTCATCGAGACTGGCGACCCAAAGGAGTTGCTCGTCCATGACTCAGCTTTGAAGGGGCTGAGAGGATGACATCACGCTGCTCACATGCATATCAATGTTCTTATATACATCTCATCTCATCTATTGTACATTAAATCTATTATACTTTTGTCTATCCTTTCCCAATCTAATCGCTCTTTGAAGGCCACTTTATCCTTCGTTCTGCCCTCACATACAGGTTGTTTGGTCGAATCAGTTGAAACATTGGATCATACTCGACAGGTCCATCTTGTGCAAGACTGAACTTGTATCGATACACCAACTTGGGCAGGAAGACCTTGACTTCTTGGAGAGCAAAGTTGAAACCAACGCACATACGAGGTCCAGCGGCGAAAGGAATGTACGAAGCATTAGGACGGTTCTTGACACGATCAGTGTCCCATCGATCAGGATCAAACAGAGCTGGGTTGTCCCAAATCTTGGTGTTATTGTGGATGTGATGAAGGGCGGGAATGACGATAGAGTCCTTGGGAAGCTTATACCCACCAGGCAGAATCATATCGACGGACGCTGTTCGTGCAGGTTGGTATGAAGGGTTGTGTCGTCGTTGTGTCTCCTTGATGTACTTGTCAAGGAAGGTAAGTTTGTTGGTAAGGTCAGCTGTGATTTGGGTGTTTTCATCGAAGTCGTTGTCGACCAGCTCTTGGAGAAGTCTCTCTTGCATGCCGGGGTAGGCGACGAGGCCGTACAGCAGCCACGACAGAAGAGAACTGGTTGTTGTGAAACCGGCACCAGTGGCAACAACAAGAGGCTCCATGATGCGCTCTCGAGGAAGCTTGTTGCCCTTGCTGTCGCTAGCACGAAGGACATAATCAACCATGTTCTCGGCTTGGACGGCAGCATCTTGCAATTCCAAGTCTCCCTCACCCTTGGAAGCATTCTCGACAGACTCCTTCATCATCAGCTCCATGTGAGCACGAGCGTCACGAAGACGTTGTGGGTCACCGAATGGGAGGTTCTTGTACCAGCTGCCCATTGAAGTGATCTTCTTGTTGAGTTCCAGAGATTGCGCAATTCTCATGACCATGGCATGAGGTCGTGCATCAGGAGAGGTAAAGTGTTGAAAGTCCATGCCAAGCACTAACTTGCCGACAGCCTGAGATCCAAGCTTCAACATGTAGGGATACACATTCCAAGCCTCGTCGCGCTCATCAAGCTCGTCAAAAACCTTGAACGCATCCTCGACAGTCTTTTGCATGGTAGGAGCATAGTGTCGCACAGCCTTGGGACCAAGGGCTGGAGGCAGAAACTTGTGCACCTCTTTCCACTCTTCTGTATCAGTGTCACCAAGGAAAACACCAGCCTCCTTGTTCTTGATGGGAAATAGAGGGTGGCCTTCGATGATGCGCTTTGAGAAAAAGTCTGTCTCGCCGAAAACAATGTTGGCTAGCTGGGGATCATTTGTGTGATAAATGGTGCTGCCCATGTTGGTGGTCTTGAAGAGAGGGCCATACTTTTCGAATAACCTTTGGTGGTTACCGAGATGGTCAGGGTAGACTTCAAAATAGTTGCCTACAAGAGGCAGACCTTTTGGGCCTGGAACCTCGCGAACAGCCTTTCCATCGATGGTGATGGAAATGTTGTCAGCAGCGAGGACATCTGCAACAGTTGTCAAAGCATCAGACTCGGTGACAAAACCAATGCCTAAAAATCAGCGACGTCACTTTAGTCAGTGAACCGACTTACCTGATGGATCAACAATTGCAAAATGCGACGCCACCAAATGTTGAAGACCTTGCTCGTCCAGTGACGTAGGGATCTCAATTTCTTGGGCAGTTGAAGGGTCTTCACCCATAAGATGGAAGCGTTTAGTAGCCATGATGAATGCTGAGAACTGTCTTACAAATGACAGGCTGCTACGGAGTGACTGTCTATATAGACCATCGACGTTAAATGAGCCGAGGCTCAGAGCCTCAATGTCGAGTGGATCTCCAAACCTTGCAATCTGTCGGTAGATATGGATATGGATATAGATATGGATAGGGGTGAAGATTTTGACGCTTGGACGGGATGATTCGGTGGCGCATTAAATCTCCGCTGTGCGCCGGTGAGTACTTGAGTTTCGGCGTGGCTTGCACTATTGGACGGGTATCGCTGATTTAACTAAATTAGCTTATTCGTATGGAAATAACGCATTTGAGTCATGGCAACTTTTATTGGCATGAATGCTGGCAGCTTATCATATCTTCAGCATGAACAACAAATCCGACGGCATTTACGGATCCATTGACCGAATTCCGTGCCTCGGTCAATGCAACCTTTGATCCATGTTGATCGGGTTTATCTCCTTTAAAAGTTGGTGAAATCATGAAACGGAGCAAGCACGGTCTCTCGGCCGTTCCGGACCCACAGTCGGCCGAGAAAAGACCTTGGAGCCTCGGTTTGACCTGATGAGGAAATTAACTGGCCAATCCTCGAGGTGGTATTTGATTGCATTCATATAACCCGTTTGCGCTCCGTAATTGTTTTCTGTACTGTTAAAGAAAATGGCTTCGTTTACTGCTAAGGAAGTGGCTGCTCACAGCACTCGTGATGATTGTTGGACAATCATTAACGGAAAAGGTATGTTTGTTTGTTTTGGCGGTGAGAATTTTCTGACGGTTTAGTGTATGATGTTACGAAATACATTGAGGATCATCCTGGTGGTGCGGATGTTCTGATTGAAGTTGCTGGAAAGGACTCGACGGTGGAGTTTGACAATGCAGGTCATTCTGAAGATGCGTTTGAGATTATGGAGGAGTATCTCATTGGGACGTATAGTGGTGCACCTGTACGAGGCGCGCCTAAAGCTGTGACGCTCAAAAAGGCGGCGCCAAAGGCTGTTGCTGGGAGTAGCTTTACTTCAACGGCACTCACAGCTACAGCTGCTATTTCTGTCGGCGCTGTTGCACTTCAAGCATACCGATTGAACCCCGAGATGTTGAACTCCCTACCCAAGCTCAAGACTAGTGGATCAGGACCTGGATTTCTGGAAGGTTTCTTGATTGCTTCAGCGCTCTTCACCGTCGCTGGTACAATCACCGCCAAGAAACTCTCCAAGCATCTTCACTTCGAAGAAGGCGGCTTCATGAGTTACGCTCCTCACAGGAAAATGCCCAAGGTCACAAAAGTCAACCCCCTCATTCAACGAGGCTGGCTCGACCCAACAACATACCACGCCCTCCCCCTAACAGAGAAGGAATTAATCGCCCCCAATGTCTACCGTCTCGTCTTCAGCCTCCCAACACCCACAACAGTCCTCGGTCTCCCAACAGGCCAACATCTCGCCATCAAAGCTGAGATCGATGGACAGATCGTCAACCGCTCATACACCCCCATCTCCAACAACAATGACCTCGGCAGACTCGAGCTCGTCATCAAATGCTACCCCGACGGCCTCTTGACAGGGAAATACCTCGCCAACCTCTCCCTCGGCGATGAAGTTTCCTTCCGCGGTCCCAAGGGCGCAATGCGCTATAAGAACGGGCTGTGTAAACGAATAGGGATGCTCGCTGGCGGAACGGGTATAACACCCATGTTTCAGATAATCCGCGCCATTTGTGAAGATGATCGCGACTTGACGCAGGTGAGCCTCATTTACGCGAACCGCTCGGAACAAGATATCCTTCTACGCGACGAACTTCAAACTTTTGCGCGGCGGTATCCAATGAATTTCAGGCTGTACTACGTTGTGGAAAAGGCACCGAAGAATTGGGCTTATGGCACGGGGTTCGCTACACAGGAGCTTATGGAGGAAAAGTTCCCCGCGCCAGGCGCAGAGTCCAAGATTATGCTGTGTGGACCGCCGGGGATGGTAAAGGCGGCTAAGACGTCGCTTGGCAACCTTGGTTTTGAGCAGCCTGGGGCTTCTGCCAAGATGAGCGATCACATCTTTTGCTTCTAGACTATTTTAATATTACTATATTCCTCTGGTTTGCTGCATATTATCCACCCCACGTCGTAGGATCGGCACCCTTGAAACCTTGTCTTATGCTTATGAGCTTATTTTTGTGTGCCCCCCCAACGCCCGCAAATCTCACGACCTGCCGTTTTGAGTAATTCACTGCATATTCCGTGTGACTAGGATTAAATGTCGACATCGATCTGCGCCGTATTTTCATTCGTATAAGTTGCACGCAAATCTCCTGTTTAGTTTGTTCAGCAGAAATGGCGGACCGTAAAGAGACTCAGGCCTTTGATGGCTTGGGACACCATGACATCAGTGAAGAAAGACCTGATAATGGTAGTACCATTGACGCGCAGAACTTTGCATACACTGAGGATCGAAAGATTGGTATTACGGGTGCTGTGTTCCTGATTCTGAACAAGATGATTGGCACAGGAAGTAAGCTTTTCCTCTTTTATGAGTAGACCACGCTGACCTTTAGTCTTTTCAACGCCGTCGAGTATCTTTGCAGCTACCGGCTCTGTCGGCATATCTCTCATGCTCTGGGTGATAGGCGGCTTCCTCACCTTCTGCGGTCTCAGCGTCTTTCTCGAATTCGGACTCGCAATCCCACGATCTGGAGGCGAGAAGAATTATCTAGAGCGTGTTTACCGCCGTCCTCGATACTTGGCGACCTGCGTTCTCGCGTCGCAGATGATTCTTCTTGGCTTTTCCTCTGGCAACTCCCTTGCTTTCGGGAGATATATCCTCTTTGCGTCGGGGCGAGAAACACCCGATGGCTGGGAAGCTCGCGGCATCGCAGTAACGTGCGTTACCTTTGCAGTCCTAATGCACAGCGTTACACCAAAGTGGGGTATTCGTCTCTTCAACGTCCTCGGCGTTTTCAAAGTCGTCATTCTTCTCTTCATCGTCTTTTCAGGCTTTGCAGCCCTCGCAGGCCATCGTCGCGTACCTGATCCTCACAACTTTGACAATGCTTTCAGAATAGAAGATGGCGATGGCTACGGCGGCGGCGGCGCATACGCCTACTCCAACGCCCTTCTGAATATCATCTACAGCTACAAAGGCTGGGAGAACGCAAACTACGTTGTAAGCGAACTCAAACACCCCAAGAAAACCCTCGCCATCGCAGCGCCCATCGCCATCGGCGGCGTGACGATTCTATACGTCCTCGCCAACGTAGCGTACTTTGCAGCTATACCCAAATCAGACCTCGCCAAGTCAGAAGTCATCGTCGCAGGGCTCTTTTTTAGGAATATCTTTGGTGAGAGCGCTGCAGCGAGGAGTCTTCCTGCTTTTGTGGCGTTGAGTAATCTGGGGAATGTGCTTGCTGTTTCGTTTGCGCATGCGAGGCTGAATCAGGAGTTGGCCAAGGAGGGGATGTTGCCGTTTAGTCGGTTCTGGGCGTCGAATAAGCCGTTTAATGCGCCTGCTTCTGCGGTAAGTTCTGTGGTGTTTGTGGGGGTAAGCATGAGGCTGATGGTTTAGCTTTTTTTGCATTGGATTGTTACGGTTGTTGTGCTTCTTGCGCCGCCTGCTGGACCAGCATATAACTTTATCGTCAACTTGTAAGTCACCCTTCTCTAGACTTGATTTACAAGCTAACAAGTCAGGTACACGTACCCCGGCTCCTGGATCAACGGCTTCGTCACAGCGGGCTTGATATACCTGCACTACAAAAAGTCCGAGAACTGGACATCTCCGTGGCACACATATCTCCCCATCTCGATAATCTACCTCCTCGCTAATATCTTTCTCGCCTTGGTGCCCTTCATCCCGCCCGATGGCGACTGGAACGCAGATGGATATCCGTACTACGTGTTTCCTGTTGTTGGTGTTGGTGTTTTAATCCTCGGTGGTGTCTACTGGAGCTTCTGGACAAAGATATTGCCTAGGATTGGAGGATACAAGGTTATTGCTGATAGGACATTTGATGACTCCGGTGTTGAGACTGTTAGATACAGAAAGGTTCCTGTTAAAAAGGACTAAAGAGTGTGGCTTGGGGATGGTTTCTGGGAGGCTGACAGTTGTTACTAAGGTTGTAGATAACGGTGGGGAGTTTATGATCATTGGATGTCCTCTCCGTGGCATAGGATCCTCTGACAACATTAGGAGATTTATAACCAATTTTAATTGAGTTCTCAAGCACTGCCTAAAATAGAGTTTCGATATCGTCATGTATACTCCTTGCTTCTATAAACTTTCTGCCATGCCACCAAGTATCTCATAGAGCGCCCAAGCTCCGGGGTCTGGTACCTGCTGCTCACTCGCCTCGCCAACATACAAAGCCCTTCCAAGTTTCGGTCTCAGATATCGCGTAGCCTTTGCCTTCTCCTTCGCCTTCACAACCCCCGCTTCAAAACTCTTGGTCATCATAAACTCATCCGTAAACGGCAGAAGAACATCCATCACAGTGCGGTCCCCCTCTCTTGCTGTCGTGCAAGTCTTGAGAGACTCCACAGCAACATGAAGTGCTTCAGCGTAGATCTCTGCATTTATCGCCTGGTTGACTTTCTGGTCTGCGAGTTGGCGCTTGAGGGCGTTGTTGAGAGCTGTGAGGAGAATGCCAAAGATGGCGCCGAGCGTACCGCCCATGTCGTCGACTGTGTCGGTGATTGCTTCGAGGAACGACACAACAGAACCTGGGGCAGCAATTCCCTCATCAAGCCTTCTAATCACGGACTCACAGAGCCCCTTGACTGCTTCGCCGCAGTCTCCATCGCCCATCATCATATCCCACTCGGTGAGTTTTGGCTCAGCTAGGATGGCCTTCTCACAAGCTGACCTGATGCATTTTTCAAGCAATAATGGATCCATTGAATCGTACTGCTTGTTTCTCGCAACTGATCTTTCTCCATTCGTATGGCCATTTTGCCTTTTTTCGTCACAAGGAACAAGCTTTTGTGATGGTCTGACAAGGTTCGGCCAGGATACAGCTGTTGTAGGCCGGTCAAACAGCTCGAGTAATGTTGCGGTTGTTGAATTGCAAAGGTCCGCTGCAGCTGATATGTTGCACAGCGATACTGAGAAACCCGGCGCATTCAAAGAGGTCTCAAAAGACCCTGATAGGCATCTGACTGGTTTGATATACCATGTCGCAGCAAGCTGTTGTTGAACTTCGTCAACTAATGCACCAAGTTCCAGGTTCGAGAGGCCACCATAGTTATTGGCCAGCAGCAGAACCTCGTCGTCCTGAGCGAACTTGCAGAATCCTCGTTCTGGATCACTGTGGTCACATAGCTCCAAACAAGACTTTATGACACTTTCAACTGTCGGAAAAGGCGAAACTAGTTGTTGGCCGGGTTCATTGTGGATTCCGGCTCCGATGACGCAAGCATCGTCGGCGATCTTCTGATATTGCCGACCTGGAATGTGGCAGTGGTCGAGCGATGATCCGATGGAGGCGGTGTTATCGTTTACTGCTCGGCCTAGGTTTACACACTATTCAAAAGACCAGTCCTCAGCGGCAGCGGCGCAGAGAATCTTCATCGCTATTACTCATGTCAGTACAACGAGGTAGAAGCTCGTCAAGCCACTTACTGAATACATGGCCAGGCATGCCTCTCCTCCCCACGCGCTCCGATCTGCTCCTCCCAATAGAAACATCATCCGTCGCTGGAAGCACCAGATAATCTTCCCCCGACCCCGCAGCCTTTGCTTTCTCAGCATCAAGGCCAAAGTGTAGACGATCCCCAGTGTAATTCGTAATGAGAAAGATGGTTCCCTTGGTAGACGGTGCCAACTTTTTAGCAGCCAGGATTTGCTTGGTGCTCGGTGAGGCAAAGATATCACCACATGCTACTGCAGAGAGCAGGCCTTCTCCGACGAAGCCACTCCAGGAAGGTTCATGGCCTGAACCGCCACCGCTGATAATGGCGACTTTTGAGGGGTCGTGGTATTGGTTGGCTACAACACGTTCGGCCTCGTTTAGTATCAGATGTGGATTGGCTGTCACTTGCGCCGACGCCAGCCTTGAGAGAAGGTGAAGAGAGACCTCCAGACATTGGAAGTCTCCAAGCACGGCTATCTCAAGTTGCGCAAGCTGAGCCTACTAGCTGGAAAGCTGGAGTGAGCCCGGCAACCCTGTCGCCGCATGAAGCTGTTCTTCTTCGTCACTTTGCGGAGAAGTGTGCGCTATGGCTGCACCTATTTCATCCGCAGAGGCTGTTCTCTACGTATGTCATCAGACTGGGGCTGAAAGATCCAGGACTGCTTCATGCCATTCTTGCTATTGCTGCACGTCATCGCTCAAAGTTATCCAGCCCCAGCAACCATACCGTGACGGACAACGAGTCGATCCGTCATTACTATGAGACATTTTGCCCCTGGCGTGCTTCTGCTTCTATCGTCATGGTATAAGAGTGAAGAGCAGAGTAAGAGATTCGCCGTGTACATCTCTGCTGCTATTCTCTCCGGCGCATTCGGTGGCCTCTTGGCTGGCTCCATCACCAGTGGTCTTGACGGTGCACACGGCAAGGCTGGTTGGAGATGGTTGTTCGTTGTTGAGGGTGCTGCCACTATGGGTGTCGCTGTGATTGAGTACTTTATCCCCCCTGACTTTCCAGCAAACACATCGAGGCTCAAGTTTAGCCAGGCAGAGATCGATCTTGCCATTCGAAAACTGCAGCACGACAGACCACAGGTTCACTCTGAAGATGAGGAGAAACTGGGTCATTGGCAGGCTTTCAAACTCAGCATGATTAACTGGCGCACTTGGCGCTTTGTTTTTGGGTACATGGTAAGTCTACTGCCCCTTGTGTCTTGAACGCGACTGACTAACGGAACCCTTTAGGCAATCGTCGGATCTTCAACCCTCTCCTACTTTTACCCAACTCTCGTCAAAGGTCTCGGATACGAATCCACCGCAGCTCAGTACATGATCATACCCATCTTTGGCGTTGCATTCGTGGTCACCGCCCTCACATGCTACTTCGCCGATAAGAACAGCAAATGGCGAGGTGTTATACTGTACGCCTGGATGAGCATCGCCATGTTATGCGCCATCATCATCTGCATCGTCTACAACTTCAAAGCATGCTAAGCTCTCCTTGTCATCATGGCTGCGGCGCTCTGGGCTTCAAATGGTTTATCGCTGTCTTATGCATCAACTACCTTTGGCTCGATGCCTAATGAGACACGAGCTATTTCTCTGGCATTTGTCAATGCAATGGGCAACCTGGCGCAGATCTATGGTGCCTACTTGTTCCCAGCATTGGAGAAGCCAAATTATCTCAAGGGGTTTCGCGTCATCAGTGGACTGTGCTTCACTGGAGCTGTTTCATATATCCTTTTGCATATCTTCCTCAAAGGCAAGACACGGGTTTGGGTAATAACGGTACTGAGAAAAGTATATAATGTACTTTTAGCTACAGTCAGTCACCTAGTAGGTGAGGGCGATGTCAGCCACGGCTTACAAATTGTTCTCCTCCCCAAGTAGATGAGTCTTTTAAAATCGATCTCTTGTTATGAGGCCTTGCTTATGAATTGATCAAAAGATCTTCCGATGGGGGGGTTGCGACAATCCTTTATGAAGAAATCCATAGTAAATGTGAAGACTGAGTGGGTTTAAAATGGCATAAAGTAATATTAGGGTAGCTTATGATGACCTTAATATATCTTGTGATGCGACAATCCCAACCTATGATGAGTTGTAAGATACCTTAGCCACTATGCCTATAACCTTTGAGCTTACGGCTCACTACTCTGCAAACATGCTTACAGCCTCTGTAGCAAAGCTCTGCTATTATACTATCAGAAAAATCAAGGTTGACAAGTATGTGGTGCCCGTCAAGAGGGGTCGAAATCAACGCCAAAGAAGCGCTAAGAAAACAACAAATGAAGGGTAACAGGAAAATGAGGCTGTCTGACGGACGAAACGAGTAGGACAGGACATACAGGTTTAACACAAATGTATTCTGATCACTTGCCTCTAAGACTTAGACTGATTGTAAATAAGATATTAAGAAATTACTAAGGCTGCTCGGATAAATAAGATAAAAGTGCTCAAGTTAGGAAATCTGTATTAACTAACAAAGTATCTACCCTGAGGCCCTGATCGGCAAGCCCGGTGAATTTGCTCGGGGATGAATTTCTGATACAGGTCCTGAGAAGTATACAAATTTGTGCCGTTTTACAGATACACCCGACAAAACTGCCTGCAAAAAGCTGTAAAAAGAGGGATATCTCTTGAAGCACACAAAATTTGGTCCTGTATCGGAGTGGGGTGACTCATCTTTTCGGGATCATTTTATTCCGGCATAACCCCACAATCATGATCAGTCGTGACTCCACAATCGCGAAGTGCTCATCATCATCATCCTCAACAACACCGACATGTCGCCTGTCGTCATTCATCTCCGGACCGAGACAAAGCCGCTAGAGCGTCGCTCTCCATGTATTGATCCCTTTCGCGTGTCATCAAACCCTCATCTAACAATTCAGTGTCACCTGCGACTGCTAAGGCTTTGCTCGACGCTGGCTACACAGTTCGAGTTGAGGAATCTCCAGACCGTATTTACAAGATTGACGAGTTCAGAGATGTTGGGGCTGAAATTGTGCCGGCTGGCTCGTGGGTCAGTGCACCCAAGGATGATATCATCCTGGGATTGAAGGAGATTGAGGCGAATGGTAGTATGTTTGCTCATGAGGTATCGTTAGCTTCGCTCACTGACCACGTCCAGCACCGTTACCTCACACATACATTCACTTTGCTCATGTATTCAAGAAGCAAAGCGGTTGGGCTACTGAGCTGTCTCGTTTCGCAAACGCGGGTGGCTTACTATATGACTTGGAATTTCTCACGGACGAAGATGGACGCCGGGTAGCTGCATTCGGATATTGGGCGGGATATGCCGGGACCGCCCTGGCACTCCTATCTTGGGCTCATCAGCTGCTCAACCCTGGTGTACCACAAGGGCCGGTTCCCGTCGTTGACTCTGCCTCTGCGTTGACTGAACTTGTCAAGGATAAGGTCGATGCTGCACGTTCCGCCAACCACGGCGCGCTCCCTCGACTGATCGTAATCGGTGCCCTGGGCCGCTGCGGCAAAGGTGCCATCGCAGCAGCTGAGGCCGTCGGTGTTAGTGACATTCTGAAATGGGACATCGCTGAAACGAGCAAGGGTGGCCCATTTCCTGAAGTCGCTTCGTCTGATATCTTTGTGAACTGCGTCTACCTAGGCTCTAACAAAATCCCGCCTTTCACGACTTTTGAAGCACTCTCAGCACCCGACAGACGACTCCGGGTCATTTGCGACGTCAGTTGCGACCCCAACAGCGAGAACAATCCCATCCCAGTATACTCCAGCTACAGTTCGTTCGAGAACCCCACTGTTCCTGCTTCCGAGCACATCGATGGCCCTGAGCTGCGCATCATCGCCATCGATCATCTTCCTACTATGGTTGCACGTGAGTCGAGTGACGAGTATTCCTCACTACTCCTGCCAAGTTTGTTGACTCTGGACCGCCGGGATACTGAAGGGGTTTGGCAGCGAGCGGAACGGATCTTTCGCGAGAAGGTTGCAGGACTGCCTTAAGTCTTTGTATACTCTTAGTTCATAAAATATCCAGAAAGGATAAAAAAGAAGTTTTAGATTCTCTAGGAGTATTATTTTATTAGAAGGCTTCAGTCTGAAGAAACAGAGAAATCTAACTCTAACCCCTGCAACTCAGTATTGCACTAATAATCGTGATTGGAATTGTAGTCTCTAGCGGCTAATGCAATATTTCAAACCCCACTAACCTCGTTAAGAGGCATTCGCTATTCCGCTTCGTCGTTAGTGACGACAGCCACTACCGTATAAACTCACGAAATTGAGTAGCGC
>JABEEM010000267.1:73227-84988 GCA_013363185.1 Fusarium secorum
CAATTTCGTGAGTTGATACGGTGTTAGTTATAAAATTTCAAAGTTCTCATATCATTTACGAATCGTGACTTGTCGCCCTTTGGTGCAATGGCCAGGCTTATACTACTCCGTACAGGCTACAGCACATGCAAGCCCAAGTTGAATCACTCATTTGTAAGGCTTCAAGAGGCCTGGCGCAAACACAAAGGTCAAGGCACCTAAAGTAGCTTTGTGATTAAGACAAAAATTGAGGTAGGGGACCCCAGTCATGGCAAGTAGCCAATCCCGTAAAATCCCTGTGACATGGATCGGATGATCGGTACGGTTAAAGGAGAAAGGTTTACAATCCCCTTCCATTTTATTGGGAATGCGCTGTAGGCAGCGTTCAAGCATTTCACAAGTCATCTGAAATCTTCGTTCAGTAAGAATAGGAAACCCAACTTCTCTATTCTACCAGTCCACGGCGCATCTACGACAATGCCTTGCTTTCTGAGAGTGAGGACTCGCCTTGTGACTCAGTCTCTGAGCAACAGGATCTGGAAGAGGAGGAGGAGGAGCTGAAAGAGGCTGGCGAAAATATACGTCAGGCCAGTATTGAGAAGGTCGACAGTTGGCTACAGCAATCGGAGCCTGCGGATGACATGGGGCCCAGCTAGAAACAGTCCAAGCGTCACCGCAGAAAAAAGATCTAGAGCATGACTGCATTATGCCGTGGAGTTGCTTGAGTGTATTGACGTCTAGGATGGGGGCATCTTCTAAGGGCGTCTATTATCAGTATGGTAGATAATGGCATACTGAAGGATCAGGATGAGGTTATTGGTACCCTCTATCTTGAAAACAGGGTGTGTTATGAGGCGGCAAAGCTTAAGAGAGAAGGTATAGCCCCAGATCTGTTGGTGAATTTGAGCGTAAAGGCTATGGACGGGAGAAAAGACATAGATTGGGTTCTCACTATACTTTCGCTTGTAAATCTTGAAGAGGAATGCGAAGTGGGCTGCAGCACCAAATTCGTACGTGATGGCTTCGGGGACAAAACAAGATGGGTAGGCTGAGGCGTCGGTGAGGTCGGCTTCAGACGGATATCCAACCTTGCGCAGCCCAGCCTCAGGAGGGAGGTAGATGAGGAGTGCCATGAGCTCATCCATGATAGATGAGAGTGAGGAGGATGTTCAAAATGAGGATGGAGTAAAAGATGAGGACGGAGACGCAACTGCGCACGAAAGACAGAGCGAGAATCAAGGCGAGAAGAATGACAATAGCGGGAATGAAGATGAAGGTTAAGATCGCGTTGACGGGTTGAGGACGAAAGAAGGACATGGTCTGACGAATGGATGAGAAGTGACAAAACCTCTAGATGAGGGGCCAGGCAACCAAAAAGAATAAGATCTACATATATAGTGATACAGAGATGTCTTATGATGTAGCTTAGGCAAATAAATAGCAGATACCTGTGAGCAAGCTATAACAGAAGTAGCATTCAGCTATAGATATTCTGGCCTACCTTCATCTCATTAAAACAAATAGCTTCCCTACCTTAAGAGAGGTGATAAAATTTAGGATCATTATCGTCAGTGATGAAAGTATATAGGTCAGTTGAGTCTATTTCAGTAGATCTTTGGATCAGTCGATTTTGGCAGCCTGGTTTAATGTTAAAAGACTTCGTGGCCCTCCAAAGCTTCCTCATCAGCAACCTGAGCAAAGGCTTCAAAGCACACCAGCCATAATTACTGAGAAGGTGAGCACCGACAATACACTCATCAATGAAGTTCTTTTCTTCCGGTATCGCACGTCCGTCGGCGGGCCAATGCAACCTGGCGTCTACGGATGATGTACTTGAAAGGCTTGGTCACCTTGATTTCCGCAGCATTAACTACCCGAAGCTTTTCCAACAAGTAATTCTGACGGAACCAATATCTCTGCAATAAAAATACAAGTCAAAAAAGCATTTCTTCTCCACGGCAACTGTCGTCGAAAGCATGATCTCCAATTTAGTACTACTCAGAAGAGGTCACCAATATAAAACCATTCTAAAAGGTCTTCCGACTACCCTATGGACCACTTCAAGCAGGTCATGGTAGCGATACGAGAGCTCGGGATTAGTTACATTGCTGGCTTTGTGATGTTTTTGTCATAGGAGAGACAGGGGGGTGGGGGGAAACAAACAACTTCCATAATCAACCAAACCTGTTCCCAGACTTTCAATGATCCGAAGTTTTGTTACTTTATAAGCCATTCTCATCCACACCCTGTTCAATCGGAGGTTAATGGTCTTTATAGCAGTCACACTTATAAATCTGCAACTACTAGAAGAGCAAGATGTCTGGAAGGGTGATCTGTTTGGACGGTATGTCCAAGTTATAAGCTAGATGTGTTACTTGCAGTTGAGAGTTAGGCTGAGAGCTTAAATCAACACAGAGAACTTAGTCTGGACGGTATGTAGAAAGGTTCTACAGGTAGATACTTGTATGACTCTTCGGAGATTTATATGTAAGATGAGTGAATCACAAAGAATCGGACCTGACTGACTTATTAGACCACTAAAAAAAGATGCCCTCCCAATCCGAAAACGATTTCGGCGATGCCGATGAACACCGAACCGAAGATAATGAGAACGATGACGAGAACGATTCTCATTCCGGCGAAGAAGTGCGTGAAGATGAAGACGCCGAAGACGACACAGAAGACGCCGCCGAAGAAGAGTCTGAGCTTCGGTCCACGAGCCAAAACCGCAAGCGACGTGCAACAGCTTCTCCTCCCTCAGCTCCTGTGGCAAAGAAGAGAGGTCGAGGCCGACCGAAGGGCTCAAAGAACAAAACCAAGGCCGCCCCCAAACGTCTCACAGCGTTGGGAAAGGAGACGGCCAAGGAAAAGAAGCTCAGTAAGGCCAAGCTAAAGTCGATGAGCGAATTGAGGCGAGCCCAGATGGCCGCTCTCAGTTGTGATACGCCGATCACATATGCTCGGATGGAAGCGCATGCTGGTCCAGATGTTGCCAACTTTGACGCGAGTTGGACTCGAGCGGATGAGCGCGCAATAGGGTATCATGGCTCTGCAGAGAAGCAAGACATATGTGCAGTGGACAAGCGCCGCCATGATCCCCAACTGCTCTTATGGAAGTACTGTCTTTCCGTGTGCCAGAGCTCTCCGTTTGATATTCTATCCCCTCGTCGAGGCCTCTGCTATGTGACGTCGAAGGAAGATACCTCGATGGTCGTCTGGAGCAAAGAGTTCTGCCGAGAGCTCACGGACATCCTCTCTCACCGCATATGGAATGGCGACATTAATGTATTGGTCGTTGTACTACAATACGCTGTCATTTGCCGAACGGATGACCGAAGGCTCTGGCAGATCCCATCAACCATGTTTCGAGGTAGTCCGACGGATCTTCTGAGGGCAGAGCTATTGGCCTCCACAGCGCCCTTGCAAACTTCCATCCACGAGCTTCACAAGGATATTCACGACAATAGAAGCCCAGACATTATCCACTGCCAGCTGTCAAATCTTATGATGAAGATTGCAGATGTTGCTGCGATGCGAGCCAAATCTGGATATAATAAGCGCTGGTACAAGACCAAGAAGACCCACGATGGATATGAGGTGTATGGTGTCACGATAGCAGACCTGGGAATCATCAAGGAGGCAATCGAGAGATCCACGGGGGTTAGCACAGAAACATCATTCGATGCATACAAGGCGATCCGCCCCATCCCCTAGTCTTTGGGGATGACTGCTGCCTATAAGGTTAAGCTTTAGGCTGAGAACACAGGCGATGAATGATAACACGATATCTTTTTTCCCGATATATCCCCAAAGTCATATTGGGCACTACTCAATTCAAGAGTCTCATGAGGCGAGCGTGGCTTCAGGAGAAGCGCCTTGTTGACATCGACAAAGACCTGAATGGTCGATCAGGAACGTAAGCTCCGAGGTTTGCAGTCGCTCTTCCAGCCTTGACAAATTCGAGGCGTGATGAATTTGAAGCGAGACAGGATGAGGTCAATGTCGAGATTCGATCGGAAGCAGGGGAAAGAGCCAGTAAGGCCAGCAACACAGACGAGCAAGGTCATGTTGGTGGTGAAGATGACTTCGATGATGGTGGCCATGGCGGTAACTGTGATGGCCAATCCGAAGAGGTTGATCATGATGGGGATCATGATATGGGTGATGGCAACGGCCCTGAGATCAGACAGAATTCTGATGTGCCTGATGAGGAACCAACTGCCCCGGAAAGCAACCTGCTTCCCCAGGTCGATGACGAGATGCTAGATGAAACTTCGTTCATTGACACACTTCTGTCAACACCACCTAGAGCCTCTGGTCATGAAGAACATCACCGTAGCTATGAGCCTAATCAGCCACTGCAATCTGTTGAGAGCGCGCTTGACTCTGCCTCTGTCAAGCCCGATGATGCAGATCATCAGTCACTGCCGTTGCGTTCCTTACATACGGTTCGCTCAGGTTTTCCATACCGGCTTCCCTAACCCGGTTATTCGTTACCGAAAGGACCACACCGAGAGAGCTCATAGGGATAAAAGGGTTGTTGGACGAGTGTTAAACAGTTTATAACTATAATACAATTACTGTTTCTTTTAAAAAAAAAGTTTGCATAGTAGCCTAGCGGCCGAAAGCTGAACATGGTTGATAGAACTACCAGATGTCTTTTCCAACACTACTGTATTTCACTGAGACATTACGTTCGACCTAACTTGCTATTCAGCTGGCCTCAAATTATATTTAGTTCTACATAGCATGTGAGTTTTGGCGTGTAAAGTAAAAGACCTGAAGTCGTGACATTGGCCTGGGCGTTGGCGGCGCGAGGCTCGAAGCCATCCTTGCAGTGGTTCGAGCAGACGAGCCAGTATCGCTGGGTTCCTTCTTCATCCGCGCATGAAGACGGCCATCGATCGAGTGTTGGTGTATGGAGATCATGGTTGGACTGGCGGTGACCCTGTTCAGGTCAGTGACGTGAGTAATTGGACACAAAGTTGCTGGGCATGATCGATTACATATTCAGTACTCCCCATGTCAGTACCGAGAAAGGAATGGAACTTTGATCACAATCCCCATCATAAAAACCATCGCAAATTGATAGGTCTCACTCTAAAAATCATCATGAGCTCTGGAATTTCTGACAATCATTTGACTCTGGCTATCTGCCTCCCCTTCCCTCCTGCTCGCGCTACCTCTCCCGCTCCTGTCTGTGTCTTCCCTTCATTCGCTGTCCGTCCCACACGAAATATTCTCTCGGAACAAAAAAAATGTTTTTATTGTCGTGGATAAGCCAGACAAGTGCGCGGAAACCTCCCCTCACGACTCGGTCAAGTAGTTCTGCTACCACTGTTAAAGGTAATATGATACGCACCCAGATGTGTGGTCATACGAATGCCGCTCCTTGCGAGCTCGTCGGTACTCTGGTTCATTACGCCACCATCAATTTGGCCGATCGCGCCCTCTGCCGCCGAAAACCCGAGACTGTTTCGTGGCGTAGCTCTCATAAGGCCGCCGTTCCTGGCGCCTTGAGCTGGCGAGTTGGGTTGTGCGCTCTGCGGCCCAGGGAGAGCTCCCAATTGCTCACTGTCGCCGATGGCCGCAGGATTACTCCCCATTTGAGTCATCAGGTCGCGGAAGTCGCTCATTCCGACTTTTGACCGAGCTTGTTCGCGGAGATATTGTGAATTCGTGTTGCGCTGTGGAAATGTCGCGAGAGTGTCTGATTGACTAGGTCCGGATGTTGTGAAATGAAACATAAGTGAGGCGGGCACCCAGTGGACTTCAATGAGTGTCAGCACTGCCATGTCTTGTTACCATGAGCACATCGTCAAGAGATCGAAATTGATATGATATATGGATTCAGGTTAATTGCGTTACTTGTCAAATACAATTCTGATATCTATGCTGGTCGGCTGACGAATACCAAGTGCTGTATATAACTTTGATCTGGAGTATATAAAATAGGGGTAATGAATATTGAAAAGTACATAAAAATATTACATGTAAAAAGTATATAAAATATTGGTCTGGAATCTATCGGGCAAACTTCGGCTAAACACAACCTCTATTGTTACTACGTGAATGGGCGCATTATCAACACCCATCACCATTTCAACACTCAGATAATCGCATTCGAACATGGATTCTCTGACCTTGCGCGACTGGTTATCGCCCATATCAGCTGGTAACACCGGCTTTGGTCATTACAAGTATGAACCAAGCCACCGACCTACAGCAGATATGTGGTATGAGATCCTCGGGATCTTTTTCCAGCCAGAGTGCTCCCACCGGTTGGTGGTGGTGCACCCTGGTACCGCTTGCAGTAGATTCAATTTTTATTGTGTATTTCAAACATTGAACTGCGAGCACCTATGGACCTACGAGGAATGGCTGAAGCTTGTCAGAGACTGCTGGTCAAGGTCCGAGCCTCTATCGGACGTTGATCGAACGACTTTCGTCTTTGAAGTTCATCCGGTAATGACCGTTCCCTGTGCGATGGCGCTCTTGGCCACCATCCAGACTGCGGTCGAGACAGCTCCTAGCAATGTCACACGAGTGTTGACAGTCTCGTCCACCGACATCGATCGGGCCTTTGTGAGACTCGTCGAGCACTACGGGTACGAATCGCCGCAGCTGTTCACCCACATCAACAGAGCCTCGTCCGAAACCGAGCCTGAAGATGTTCGAACTATCTACTGCGCGTCCAAGTCCGAGATCAACAGGCGAGCGATCGAGAGAATTGGAAGCTTACAAGGAAAGCAGATTGTCATCGACACCCAGCCGTGTTACCTCGCGGAGATTTTAGATCTGGACGATTCCTGGAAACATGTTTCTATGGTTTCGAGTGATTTCAAAATGATCCGGGACGTGTTTCATGGAAAGTTCGAAGAGAACATTGTTCTCCATGTGCTTCCTGGCCTTTACTCTCCATTTCTTCTTCGTGGATACGACCACGTCCATGTCATCGCTGAGTCGGATCCCATGACCTATGAAACTGATACGACTACAAACCAACTGACGGTCTCCACGAGACAATGGAGTATTCAGGAACGAAAGGAAGTCAGGGAGCATGTCCACCGCTTCGGTACCAAGCCTTTGTCGGTCGCATTTTATGTGGATCGACCAAAAAGAGAAGACGTCAACCTTGAATGGTGGGAAGACGGACCTGTCCTTCGCCGACAGAATGTTTGGAGTCGCAGCTTGGGATCTTTTATAGCCGCCGTCACGTCGCTTGGTTCCAAGGTTGACGCGGCTGCTGTGGCTCAATGTTTTGTTCCAGAAGGGATGAACACATTGTACCAAACGATGGTGAAACGTCTACATACTCACGGTATCATCAACCTTGGGCAAGATGGGCATCTGGCCATGAACCTAGAGGGTCAGGAGTTGACAGCCTTTTTTACTGTCCTCTCATGGGTGCGTTACGACTACCGCCTAGCCTACCTCATCGCCCAAGAATCCGAGACTGAAGACGACGTGGTTCTTCAGGTCAAGATTCAGCTAGCTGCAGTGATGACCATTGGAGGTCTCTCACTCTTCGACTTCGATGAGAGTCTGGGGTGTCAAGAGCCAGCCGACACTCTAGAAGCTGTGATCGGGGCCTGTACCGGCTACACTGCCCCTTTAGGTGACCAGGGAAGCATGTGGCTTGCGCTTGGTCTCTGGAACCGAGTTGGCAAAGATTCCATCAACTTCTCCAAGGTTCCTGATTCTGATTCAGTGCCGATCTCAGGGACTTCAGTGCGTGCGAACTGGTCTCGCTGTGTCGAGGTGCATGAGCTCTGGAAAGATATTTCCTCTGCTCTTGCAGCCAACGGTATTGATACGGTCCGAAGGGAGCTTACAACTGAGACGCAAGCGCTCTCGATTGGCAGCTGCAGGGTAATAGACACTCACTTGCTCAAGGCGTATATATCCCAGCTAGTTGTGCATAGCCCAGAGCAAGATGACTTTGAGTTTCTAGACGTATCGACAAGACGTACGATAACCGACTTCTTGAACGAAGCGGGAGTGACGCTTGACTTCGAGAATATGCTGCCACGCGATGAGCATGTCTTCGGCATTTACCACCACCTCATTCGAGTTGACGGAAAGGTTGTCTTTAAGGACTGGACTCGAGTACTTCCGTGGACTGTGGATGATTGGATCCGAGAGAACCGAGACAAATCGGGAGAATACGATGCTGTCATTGAGACAATGGACACGGATGAGACTCTGCCTAGGCCGAACTATGACGAGTACAACTAGGACTTGGGGAAGGCAAGATAATGCGAACATGCGTTGTATTCGAGTTTGATACTTAGGTTATACCCAGGGAGTACCCTGTTGTCAATACTTACGTTGTATCAGCTTACAATCTCGACTGAAATTTAGTGATCAAACGGGTGAATACTTCTTGCTTACGTGCGTGGATGGCATGTGAAGTATGGAGTGACAGTGACGATAAAGGCTTTTACAAGAGCTCAGCCGCTGATAATGAAGACAATGGACACTTCGGCCAGGAGACTTCCAAGACCACACTCGGAGGAGTTTCGAGACTGAAGGCCAGCGCAAACACGGTAATGTTCCAGAAGACGAGCCGGCTTTTGGAGTTTATCACTCTCTGGTTCGAGAAAAGACTGAAGACAACTTCCAAGTTGGCATAATGATTCCAGGAAGGATTGTCGCAACCTGGGTGAATGAGTTTCGAGACAGCGTGGGAAACCCTGAGTAAGGGATTGGGTCTATACTCAGGACTGACGGCTGTCCTAGACGGAATTAAGATGGCAGCAATGGTGAGGCTTGGGAGGCACCAGATTAGTAGGTTCTTCGGATGACTTGGCAGTCTACTCGGTTCCATATTCCTCATTTTCTCTCAGTGATCTTTTGATGACGGCTGTGATAGCATGCATGACTTCGTAGTTTTCAGTACATATGCGTGCTGGACATCAAAACACGTTTTCAAACGACGTCTACCGACATCTTACACATTCAAAGTTCGAACTCGGATTCAAAGTGACGGTGGTAAAAACTCAAATAATCAGACTTTATGGTGGCCATTCCATACGGTTATGAGTCCCTGCCAGACCTCCATATCTCAAAATGTGACACGCTTAGCTCATTGCCAAGCGATCTTTCCTATACGAGTCTTCTCCTTTGGCTCCCGCATTTAAAACATGTCGTCGCCTCCCAAGAGGGCTTTTTAATCGTACTGGATCTCCTATTCGCCTTCATCCTCGCCAGCCGATACAAGGTGACGCAATAGCTTTACTGTGAAATTCGGTCAGACTCGATTTCAACAACCATAGGCTCTTCGGACAGAGTAGTCACGCCAGACTCGCCTTGGACGTGAACAGTAGTCGCAGACTGTTCATCAGCTTCAGAAGCACACTCAGGCTTCCTTCTCCTCGTCCATGCCATCCAGCGGCTTGAACTTGGCTTTGGCGTCCTTATCCTTGAACGACTTGTTGTTGGTCAACATCACCATGCCTGAAAAGTCGTTGTCACTCGCCGTCAGCACGCCAGAATAGCTCTGGTCGCCTTTCTTCATTTCTTCTGCGATGTCCAAAGGTTAGTGATGCAGGACTCGTCGTCGCCTCGGAAGAAGACGGCGGGGACGCGGTCAAAGTTGGATACAACCAGCTGGTTTCTCCCCAGCTGGTCTGTGTAGTGCTTGACAACGCCAAGGTCCTTTTGCTTCCATACCTCCCCCCTTAGGGGATTCCTAAGGGTGTTAGGTGGCAGCACCTCCAGAAGGATACCAGAGCTAGTCTCAGCACCTTCAGCCGATGAGATGTGCTGACCGCTCTGTAACCCAGCACCCATCGTTAACTGCTTGGCGTCACCTTCGTCCTTGCCCTTAGTCATAAGGTCATTCTGGACCTGCTTCTTCTTGTCGTTGTTATTAGCCATTTCGATATATGGCTGGCGTGAGTTCTGTAAATATTCTGTCGTGGTGTAGAAAGACTGTAAGCAGAAGCGTGAAAGTTGCCGTGAAGAAATTCCACACGCGAGCTGCAAAGAGCGCCAGGAAGATACCTCAGTGAAGGCAGATAAGCGGGGCGTAGGTGGTTTTGTCCAAGGGATGCCTAAGGCACTTTGTTAACTAGCAAGACACACCTTATGAATTGGACACTTTCCAGCTGAAAGCGCCAGTCCATCATTAGGCTATCTAGCATTGGACAATTACAGATGCAGAAATGGCTTGTGGGAAACCCATACCTAGCGACTGGACTTATGGGTGGGTGATGCTCGTCATGCAGCATTAGTTCAACTTTGGATGCCGGCTGTTGTTGTTGTTGTGAGGCCTTTGATATTGTATCTGTCTATGACCGTGTTGCAGCTACAATCATCACCCAAGGCTGCTCCATCCACATTCAATCTTGCTCTTCCGGCGCCTCCGTGTCCTCCTTGTCCCCAGCGCCATAAAGTTCACTGTGCTTGGCGTACAAATCGTCAAGACCCTGGGAGACAGCACTGACGTTACCTTTGCGCGACACAAGCGAGTCAAGCAGATGTTGATACAGTGACAGCGATGCTCCATAGTAAACCCTAGAGAACCAATCCATCATACAACTCCAGAACCTTAGCAGCTCAACCCGATCACAAAGCTTTCCCCCGTACCCTTTAGCAAATCCCAAAGTGAGGACCACGCGAAGTTCGTCATCCTTGTCGTCCATTGTTGAAATCTGTGCCTTGAGAGAACAACCTCGCGGGAGTAAGGCCGCCTTGATTTCCTTCAAGTGTTGAAGGTCTGGGCCGGTGACGCAGCTGTTGAACGAAACATGTGGTGGGAGCTTCATCTGGAAGGGACCGATGATAGGGCGTCTAAAGAAGAGACTGTTCCCACCAGCAAGTTTCCAGAACCACTGTCGCTGCTGGTGCTCAGACAAGTCTGGCGGCATGGAAGTCGTAAGTCTTTTGGTGTTGCATTCGCGTGGAACGGTTGAAGGTGGCTGCGAGACTGAGGCAATAGCGTCATTTAATGAGCCATCGGGAGTTGGGTTCAAAGCCGGCAAAGGAACTTGCGAGGCAGATGATGATGAGGCGTTGGAATGAACGGCGTTTGCACTGATGTCGGATATCCAAGACTGTCTCTTAGCTCTCTTGCGTCTGTGTCTCATCAACCTATTCCGATACTCGGCGTACTCGGGTGATGAAGGATGGCTGTTTTGTGTCATTTCCGGCGTTATTGTAAACGGCCATCGTGGTGTCTTGACCTGAGACGGGCGCGCCGTTTGGGACTTGATGTCGCAAACTAAAATGTCGTTAGTCATGGCAAAACCCGATCCAAAGTCAACTCACAGTATTCTTCCCACACCTCACGATCCACCAAAAGGTCGAATACAGGAGCGCGAACCGCCTCTGCTTGTTTGTCAAAGTATGTTTCGCAAATTTTCCGGTTCGCAGCCTCCCATCGCTTGTCAAGAGTGTGAGCGAGATCTGTGTACATGTACTCGAGATATGCTCGCACATGAGGGCGGCGGGAGGATGTGGATGAGACCAGTGTGTCCATCAATCAAGTTACTTGGCTTGGTTGGTTGTGATTGGTTGATTACGTAACAACCAACCAAAGTAAGGGCTCCTGTTCAACCAAGCAAAGCAACCTTTTTCCTTTACTCGGCTCTACTTGATTTACTCGACAGAATTGCCGAATGAGGCATAGCGCGATGACTTTGACATATCTACGCGCTCTGATTGGCTAGGTATTCCGCATCCCACCTGCGAAAATTCTCGCCGAGTTTCTTAAGAGAAGGTAGCTGACGATTTCGCCAAGCTCGAAGCCAAATATGTCTGCACATTCATTCTTTCG
>JABEEM010000268.1:0-45600 GCA_013363185.1 Fusarium secorum
AAAGGACAAATTAGTAAGGGAAAAGGAGGCTATCTACAGCCGATATCAGGAAATCAACGAAGGTCGCAGACCCGATACGGCTGTAAAGTATGTGAGGTAGCTATTTGTAACTCGGCTGACTGCTGGTACTTCTATCACACGCAAATTTAGGCGCGTGCAAATGTACCTTCGGTTGCGCTCATTTTGATAGGTCCTACACCCTTGTCGTGACCCCACTGGAGGCTTGTGCCGCTCAAAGAGATAAGATCGTCAGCAAAAGGTCGAAGTTTTACCGTGTGTATTGACCGTTTCACGTTTATTTTTATTGTCCACTCAAAAACCCGAGATCCTACCCTGTATCTCGCCCGGGACATTAACTGCCGATACCTTAATTCTAAGCTTATTATCTCCCGGTTTCATATCACCAGAAACATTCAGTATTTTACCAAATCGTCGTTATTCAACACTTACCTTATTGTCAGAGATGAGCTATGTATAGCATTGTCCTCTGCTTGTGAAGCAGCCACTGCTCCACGTTGACTCGCCTCAACTCCGTGAAGATCACGAGTGGGTCAGAGGCAATATCTCTCTGAGCACTGATTTACATATGCCGTGGCAAGGAAGGGCCTGGAATCAATAACATAGCCATCATCGACGATGGAAATCCCAGTTCCCGGCTTTACGCCAAGAGTGCTGTCTTATTGCCTCGGTGACATTGGAGAACAAGTACCCATAGCAATTGTCTCAAAAACCACCTCACAGACCGTATTCCCGCGTGGGACATACTCTTTTCGGATACCGATAGAATTTTCCGAGAATATCCTTTCTTTGCCTCTCCATCTCTCCCTCTCCACCATAAAACCATTGACCATCATGATGCAGCCCCAATAGCCAATCTTGCATTGACGTCTCACACGTGTAGAGATCCCCTCCTCTCATTCGCCGCGTTGAAAGCTTGGTTCGGACAATACCCGCAGGTCTAGCACAAAAAGGAACAAGCTCCTTGGCTTTATCCACGATAAAGTTGAGGGTCCGTCTATCATGATCCCTGCCTGCAGCGTGCACCGATGACTTTTGAGCGCATGGTGCCTGTTTGATTGGTCGCTTTTTCGTTGTGTGTTTCGAGGTTTCGAGGTTTCGGCTGAAAAGAGTATCGACTCGCGTGTCTGTGCTTGAAGCACACGAGGGTTACTCAGAAGCTGAGATTCGTTGAGTATCAACGGCTGAGAAAGGAAGAGGAATTGGGCTCTTTCATGGGAGCTGTGAAGAGCTTGTTTACACAGGAACAACTTAACAGCTCGGTTCTAGCAATTGAGTTCAGAAACCTTCCAAGCTCACTCGACCTTCACCATCTCTACCGATCATCACAAACTCCCCCAGCTCGTTTCCCCTCCAGGATTCGTCAAGCCATGGCTCGCCTACAGCTTGGCATGCATCCCCCTAGCATTAGCCATCTGCACCACCATCTCAGACGTTGGTGACGCATTAGGAATCATGTCGTATGCTCACTCCTCTCCCATCTCAAACCCACCGTATTCCCCTCTCAGCTCATGTGTCGCGTGCTCTATTTCCTAAAACCACCACTTCTGCCTTTCCCATGATCGCCAGTTACAGCCTGAGACGTTTTAGCACTCAAAACAAGGTTAGTCACAAGCCCAAGGTAAGCTTAGTTCTTCAAGTGGAGAGGGTCTCCAGTTTCTTCAACGCCTTTCGGATGTGTTGCTACCGTGACAGAGAAAGCCAATTGCTTTGCTGTATAGCCCGTTCGTGCATGCTCCAGCCCTGTTCTGTGTTACGCAGTCACACTCGCACTCTATTGATCTGACTCTTGGCATACAAGAACTTCTGTGGCAAGCCCGGGATGTTTGGTGTTAATCCTAGCTCGAGGTCCTTTTCTTCGGTGGAATCGTCTTGGCGATGTCTTGTCTTGGCCCTTTTTCTTGGGAGGCGTGTGAGTATCTCCATAGTCCACGTAGAATAATTCTTTCTCTTCTTCTCCACCAGCTGAAAAAAAACTTATATATGCTATGGAATTTCTCGTAGAAGCTGAAGTCTCCAGATCCCTCACACATCCTCCTTTTACTTCTGAACTTCTTCTTTCTATTCGTACTGCACCGCTGAAATGGCAGTCTTCGCTCAGTACGACTACCTCTTCGCGGTAGGCACTATCTTTGCCTTCCTCGATGCTTGGAACATCGGTGCCAACGATGTTTCCAACTCGTGGGCTTCATCGGTGTCGTCCCGATCTATCAGCTACTTCCAGGCTATGATCGGTGCTAGTATCATGGAGTTCACTGGTGCTCTTGGTGTTGGTGGCCGTGTGGCTGATACCATCCGAACAAAGATTGTTGATGTCGAGGCCTTTGACGATAGCCCTGCTCTTCTTATGCTGGGTATGGTCTGCGCTGTTGTTGCTTCTGCTAGTTACCTCACCTTTGCTACCCGTTTTGGTTTCCCTGTGTCTACTACCCATTCTATCCTTGGTGGTGTCTTGGGTATGGGTGTTGGTGCCCTTGGTGGCTCTGGCATCACTTGGGTTGGCTACAAGGAGGACGGCTCTCTTGATATTCAGCAAGGTGTTGTTCAGGTTAGTACTCATCCACCATCTCACACTCACATCCACTAACTCACAACTCACAGGTCTTCCTCGCTTGGATCATCGCCCCTATGCTTTCCGGTATCTTCGGTGCCGCCATCTTCCTCTTCACAAAATACTGCGTCCTCCTCCGCAAGAGCCCCGCTATCAAGGGTCTTATCCTCGTCCCCTTCTACTTCTGGGCCACAGCCTCACTCATCGTCATGCTTCTCATCTGGAAGGGTGGCTCTTATGAGGTCAACCTTACTGAGGAGCAAATCCCCGGTGTGATCGTCGCTGCTGGTGCTGCCTGGGGCCTTCTCATGGCCATCTTCCTCGTCCCCTGGTTGTACCGTATCGTCATCAAGGAGGATTGGCAGCTCAAGGCTTACCACATCTTCCTTGGCCCTCTCCTCCTCCGCCGTGGTCCTGTCCCGCCCACCCCCGACAACTTCCAGGGCGTTGTCCGCAACTTCTACGAGGGCCATCTTACCCGCGAGGAGCTTGAGGAGCGCCGCACTCAGCGTGCTGCTGCCCTTGGTGAGGATCTAGAGGCCGCTGACAATGATAAGAAGGTTGTCACTGAGCAAGCTGCCGAGGAACCTGCCGTCAACCCTCACCAGCACAAGTCCATGGTTGGACCCAAGCCTGATGCCCCTTGGTATACTGGTGCTTTCATGTGGTGGGCTTTCAAGTTTGCCATTCTCCACGGTGTCGATAAGGATATTGTCAGTTCCCAGAGCGAGAAGTCTGTTGTTGCCGGTGACGTTGAAGAGATTCACGCTCGTGCTGAACATTTCGACAACCGCACCGAATTCCTGTACACTTTCCTCCAAGTCATGACTGCTGCCTCTGCCTCTTTTGTCCACGGCGCCAACGACGTTGCCAACGCTGTCGGTCCTTATGCTTCCATCTACCAGATCTGGCAGTCCGGCACAGTCCCTGGAAGCAAGGCTCAAGTTCCCATTTGGATTCTCGCTTTCGGTGGTGCTGGTATTGTCATCGGTCTCTGGACATATGGTTACAACATCATGCGAAACTTGGGTAACCGTGTGACTCTCATGTCTCCTGCTCGTGGCTTTTCAATGGAACTCGGCTCTGTTATCACTGTCATCCTGGCCACTCGTCTTGGTAAGTTGTACCACAATCACCTTTCAACAATATGCACTAACAAGTCTTGCAGAGCTGCCTGTGTCTACTACTCAATGTATCACTGGTGCCATTGTCGGAGTCGGTCTCTGCAACGGAGATTGGCGTTCTATCAACTGGCGCATGGTTGGATGGATCTATCTTGGATGGTTCATCACTGTTCCTACAGCTGGTCTGATTTCAGGTTGCTTGATGGCCTTCATCACATACGCTCCTAACTGGAACTAAGTTAGAGAAAAGATTGCGATAGAAATGTTATGATTTTATGTTAAATGGCGTTTGGGAATACGATACAGAATATACCAATTTTATGATTCCAAATTGAACACATAAGCTTGCACATGTAACTTTTAAGGGAGTTAAAACTTGGGACCTGTCTCCTTCATGACAAAGAGACTCGAGTAATTTAAGGCAAGTTTAGCATAGAAAGCCTTTAGATCAGCCTTCCTGTAGCACTTTGACTTCAGGTTAGAGGTTTTCTTCCTCCTTAAGAGACTGTTTAAAGCATCACCACATCTTGACTGTGCAGCTCATATAAGAGAAAGAGACAGGTTACTTTTATTAAAGGAATGGCTATCTTAAATGATGAAACAATGTACCTAATCCCTCCCCGACCTATCAACTAGACACAGCACTAAGTACTGCATCCTTATTATGTACCCAGGTCAAGCGGTTCTCTTGTGTCCAGTGACACTGGCCTTCAGATTGTTGTATTCAATCTTACGCCTGGATGGCCTTGCCCTCGTTCGGGAGCGCATCAGTTGTAGAGTCGGGCGAATCGCACGGAGCGCTTCAGGGGCTTGTGCTTCTTCTCATCTGCCTCGACGTACTTAGCAGCCCATTTCTCAACGGTCTTCTCAACAGCCTTCTCGACCGTGGTGTCGTCATAGGGATCGGAGCGCTTATCGTGCTCACCATGCTTGATGGATTCAGTAGCCTCAGCGGTCTCCTCCTCCAAATCGAAGATGAGAATGAGAGCCTTGCGGATTTCCTTGTCGATGACCTCATCGAGAAGCTTCAGAACCTTCTTGATGGCGTGTTCGACCTCCTCATCTGAAGGGCTATCGCCCAGAGCCTCGAGGATCTTGGCGAAGATCTTGTCAGCAGCTTTGATGATATCGCTGATAGCAGGAGCAAGGTACTCAATAACGGTTTCCTCTTCAGGCTCTTCAACACCTTCAATATTGACGATGTGGGCGATGGTCTTCTTGACGTTCTCTGCGATGATGCTCTTGATGACTTTCTCAACCTTTCTGACGTACTTGAGGATAGTTCCAGTGCTAGGGTTTTCACCGGCCTTCTTAATAGCCGTTCGGATGGCCTCCTCGATTTCGCCCAATATTTTGTCCTCAGCGTTCTCAATGTACTTCTCGACCTTGGCACTGTTGACTTCTACCTCAGTAGCCTTGTTGGACTCAAGAGATCGCTTGTAGGCGCCCTTCTTACCCCAGAGGCCGGCTTCAATGAAGAAAAGCTTCTCTTTGAACTTGCGCTCATGAGTGATGCGGGCATCCCAAAGCTTCTCCAAAGCCTCGTGTTTGGCCTTTTCCTTCTCACTCTCCAAGCTCGCCTTCTTGGCGGAATAGTGGGAGGACTTTTCGTACTCGGTGGGCTCGTGCTCATGCTCCTTATGCTCATGATGGCCGTAGTGAGGCTTCTCTTCAGGCTTATCCTCATGTTCCTCATGCTCACCGTGATGATAACTCTCGGGCTCATGCTCGTACTCATGCTCATGTTCCTTTGGGTGCTTGTAGTGGTGCTCCTTGTGCTCTTCCTTAGGCTCATGCTCCTTATGCTCGTAGTGCTTAGGTTCGTGCTCCTTGTGCTCATGATGACCAGAGTGGTGTTTCTCTTCAGGTTCCTCATGCTTGTACTCCTTGTGCTTGTAGTGGCCCGAGTCGTGCTTCTCCTCAGGCTCCTCGTGCTTGTAGTGGCTAGAGTCGTGCTTCTCCTCAGGCTCCTCGTGCCCGTAGTGCTTGTGCTCCTTCTTTGCGAAGTAAGCATGGTAGAACTTGTTGAGAGCCTCTTGGAAGTGTCCCTTCAAAACCTCTTTGACCTCCTCTTCGGACTTGTAACCATCATGCTCGGAAGCAGACCTCTTATCATGCTCATGCTCATGCTTGTACTTAGGTCCGTACTTGTACTTGTGTCCGTGCTCTTTCTCATGCTTGTACTTATCCTCTTCGGAGTGATACTTGTGCTCAGGATCGCCCTTGTGCTTGTACTTGTACTCGTCTTTCTTGCTGGCCTCTTCTAAAAGCTTCTTGTGCTTCTCGGCCTCGAGCTCACTCTTGGAAGCCTTTTCCTTCTTGGAAGCATCAATGTGAGTGCGAGAGTGATCGGACTTTTCCTTGTAGTAGATAGTAACGGGGTCCTTGTGCTCAGATCGCTTGTAATGGCCGTAGTCGTACTCATGGCTGTAGTGATGCTTATGAGGATCATGGTGGTGATGGCCGTGGTGGCCATCGTGATGACCATAATGGTGCTTGTCATGATCATGATGGTAGCCGTCGTGATGATGCTTGTGAGGATCGTGGTGATCATAACCATGGTGGTGACCGTCATGGTATTTATCATCCTTATAGTCGTAGTAAACGTGATGCTGCTTATAGTGGACATGGTCGTCAAAGTGCTTGTGGCGGTGCTTGTGCACATGGTCATGAGCGTGGCTGTGGTTATGGCCATGATGATGTCCGTGATGGTGCTTATGTCCGTGACCATGGTGCTTCTCCCCGTCTTCCTCAAGCAAGCCGCGAGCATGGTGGTGCTTATGACCCTCATTGTGACCATGGTGATGGTTGTGGTGCTCAACATGATGATGGTTGTGATGCTCATTGTGATGATGCTTTCCGTCATGGTGCTCATAGTGGTGGTGCTTTCCATCGTGATGCTCGCCATGGAGGTGCTTGTAAGGATCATGGTAATGATGACCATCGTGGTGACCATGATGATGACCGTCATGATGACCATGGTGATGTCCGGGATCATCGTGGTGGTAGTGATAACCGAAGTGCTTGAAGTAATCGTCCAAGAAAGCATTAAAGTCACGGTGGCTGTTGGGATCATAGTAGTGATGGAGCTTATAATGATCATGGCCATCGTGGTGATGTCCGGGATCGTGATGCTTGTGACCATCGTGGTGGTCATGATGGTAATGTCCAGGATCGTGGTGCTTATGGTGGTCATGATGATCATATGAACGGGCATGATGCTTATGATTGTGATGAGGGTCATGATGGTGGTTCTTATGGCGGTGATCATGATGATGATGCTCCTTGTGAAGATGACCATGGAGGTGACCGTGTCTGTGTCCATGACGATGAGCGTGGTTGTGACCATGGTTATGGTGATGCTTGTGGTAATGCTCATGGTGGTGCTCCTTATGCCTGTAACTGCATTAGTACTGGTGAAATGAAATGATGAAGTGGCGGTAGTACTTCTCTTCTTCCTCTTCGGCTTCAGCCTCTTCCTCTTCCTCCTTCTTGTATTTCTTCTTCTTTTCCTCTTCCTCTTCCTCAGCCTCAGCTTCCTCCTCCTCTTCCTTCTTCTTCTTGTACTTCTTCTTTTCTTCCTCGGCCTCCTCTTCGGCCTCCTCCTCCTTCTTCTTATACTTCTTTTCTTCTTCAGATTCTTCGGCCTCTTCCTCTTCTTCCTTCTCCTCAATCAACTCGATCTTCTTGTGTTTGTACCTGAGTAATGTTAGGTGAAGTGAGACATGCTAACTAACGGGCTTACTTACTCCTTGCATTCAGCGCAGGTGTAGCTGAGAACGAAGTACTTCTCGTTGATATCGGGAGAGCGGCTGTAGAGCTCGTACTTCTTGTGCCCGTGGGAAATGGTGGCCTTGACCTTCATGTAAAGTCTCCAGCCTCCGTTGTCCTCGAGGGGACAGAGGTCGCCGTAAGAGCCGCCGTCCGAGAGGGAGAAGAAGGGAACCAAGCACTTGGCCTCCTTGTAGTCGTTCTTGGCCTTGCAGTGGTCGCTCTTCTTGTTGTATTTGAAAGAGTCCTCTGTGGGAGGATGACCACGCTCGATGTAGACGGCTACATCTTCATACTTGTAGTGGTCGATATGCTTGAAGTTGAAGACGATGCCGTTGTCCTTGAAATCGAAGGAAACCTGAGTCAAGGCCTCGTGGGGGGCGCAATGAGATGTGCCGACACAGAGATCCCAGGAGTTTCCGGGCTTGTAGTCGTTCTCAGGGAAGACAAATGTCGCAGGGTCGGGAACCCACTTGTGCTTGCCATCTTTTGAGCATCCTTCAAGAGAGCGGTGCTCTTCTTCACCGGATTCGATCTTGAAATGGGCAAGCGACTCGTGGGCTACAACCCCGAGGGCCCCGTTGAGGGCATAAAAGAGGGACGTTCTCATCTCTTATTCGAACGGAGTGCGGAAATGAGAGGGTAACGAATGAGGTAAGAACTTGATCGGTTTGATGAGACTGATCATTAGAGATGCTTCATCTCTTTTGTACTTAGACTCATCTGACGTCTCATCTCACTTGCTGAATCTCACATGTGTAAGGAGGAGGTTGGAAGCATGATGACGCCGTCTTCATGGCGGTATTCAGAGTTTTGAGGCTTCGGTGAGAAGTATGTCAAACTTCAGAATGAGGAGATATTGCATCGAAGGGGGCTTTGTGGATCGATGACGCCTCAGCAACGTCGCCAATGAAAGTGAGGGTGAGGAGAAGGGCTTCAACAACAAACCGTTCCTGATGTTTCCAAGCTGTTAAATGAGGCAAGGCCAAGAATTTCCCCTAATTGTTTTCATGAGTTTCTTCAAATTACACTGCTCAGGTTGATTCAATGAATTGTCATGTCCCTGATTGAACACCATGATATTAATTGAGACACCAGAACAGTTCCTTACGTGAGCTTTCTGCTTCGACTTGACATTGGGACGATACTCCAGCAGATCCACTTAGGAGTCCAGTCTCGAGGAGAATGAGGTTTGTGTGGCACATCGCCAAGCTGTAGGTGAATTTCCATTGCGCCATTCGGAGTTCCACATCGCATGGCCTCGGCGTTGCTCAGGAACAGTAGGTCGGTTCCCTAGGTTCTCTATCCCTCCTCAGTCCCAGTCCCCGTCTCTTCGTGTATTCGCGTATAAGTTTCATGGTTCGCCGGTTGCATAACTTGGTCGAAGATTGCATGTGAGAATGGAACATGAGGTGATCTCGAGGCTATGCTGAGCACATTCGCGTAATTGACGATGATAGGTCGTGTTCAAATGACGAGGTCGGTCCGGCTCCAAAGCTGGCTGCATGATGCATATCATCTTGCAAAAGGGAATTCCAATAGTTGTTTGATGATGCTGGAAAAAGAAGTTGTCGATGTTATCGAAGGACTTTTTGTGTTGGTTCCTGAGGCCCAAGTGGAGGAGTACCTTGTTGGGAAAGTTCGATAGGTCGAAATAAGGGCAACAGGCAGGAACGGAGATAACCTAACAATTAGTTGAGTTAGAAACGACAGTAAAACTTGCATAAAACGAGGGATCAGAAGATGGAATACGAAATTTAAGCGTACTGCAGGTTCGCGATAAGCTTTAAGCTTGAATGAGTGCCGAGGCTTTTTGTCATTGAGTTTGATGGCGAATCGACGATCCATTGTTTCCCCCACGGGGTCTTTGTCAATTCTTGTGGACTCAAAGTAAACAATGAGACAATAGCTGTAAAGAACAAGGACCAGGAAAATTCTAGCTGGTGGTCACGGGTTCCCTTCATAGGAAGCCTAATCTAAGGGGGAATTAGTAAAGTTCGAAAGCTATGTTCTAGGCTTCAGATCAACAAAAGTATTCAATAGCTGGGTGAGATATGGGAGAAGAGGTGCGATGACTACGTGCACGAGTGTTCGCAACAGTAATGTGTAACGTTATCCAGGGATGAACACCCGTGGTTTCAATTGAGTGAGCTGCAATGAGATGTTCGGGCATAAGATACATGAACAGTAAAAACGTTTTGAGCACAAGGCTTTGGCAGTGAACATTCAAAGAGACTGTTGAAAGTTGTGTGCCATGAAATGTCTATCTTGAACTATCCAGCCGCGGGGCTTTTCAAGCCATAGAATCCACTACCACACGAAACTCGCGATGCCCTCACTTTTCGCCTTGGCACTATTCCAATGTCTGTAATATTTAGAAAATCTATTACTCCAATTAAATATTCTTCAATACAGAAGAGTATTGAAATGTACCAGTGGATTTGACTGACATACTGTTCAGTTCCACTTCAGGGTGAACATGTCGCTGTGTACTTAGCACTCTCCATTTGACACTGACAGTGGCAGCGTCCAGTCTGATTCACCAGGAACATTGTTTATAGTATACCTACGCATCCATACCTAGTCTTAATACTATCCCCTTCTCTGAAACTTTCTTTCATCTATCACTTCATCCTACATCAACAGTCACAACAACATCTCATTGTTGATCATCACCATCTCACTTCCTATTAACCATAACCTCCTCACAACTCTATTGTATCATCACGATCTACGAAGACAAAGTCACCATGAAGGTAGCTGTCATAGGCGGTGGTCCAGCTGGACTAGCTACCCTTCGATTCCTTGCTCATGCCCATGAGTACTTCCCTATCCCTCCTATCCAGGTCCGACTCTTTGAAGCTGAGTCCCAAATCGGCGGCACTTTCTCCTATCGCGTTTATGAAGACGCTGAGGTAAGTTCTCACCCCTTTCCTGTATGAAACATATACTAACTTTCTCATAGCTTGTCTCTTCAAAGTATCTCACTGCTTTCTCCGACTTTCGTCTCCCAGACAATGCCCCTGACTTCGTTACCCCTGAAGTCTACGTTCAATATCTCAAGGACTACGCCACCAACTTCGCCCTCTGGCCTATGATTGAGCGTAACACAAAGGTTGAAAAAGTTCGTCGTGGACCTAAAGACATTGGTCATGTCATCTCTCTACGCAACAAGCAAGGTGCCTTTGATTGGGAGTGTGATGCCGTTGCTGTCTGCAGTGGAATCAACGTCAACCCAGTTATGCCGCACATCGAGGGTATCGAACGAGTTCCCAAGGTTCTTCACTCATCCCGTCTCAAGTCTCGAGACCAGTTTGGTGAAAACACTAATGTGTACATCATGGGTGCTGGCGAAACTGGTATGGATCTTGCGTACCTGGCTGTCACTTCTGACGCCAAGACTGTGACACTCTGCCATCGCGATGGCTTCTTTTGTGCACCTAAGGTATGTTATCAAATTAATATTGAAAAGAATCAACTAACAGTTTGTAGATCATCCCTATCCCTCAGGCCTTGGGACGTTCCACAGCCACTGCCAACAAGCCTGTCGACACCTCTGTCGCCAGCCTGTTTGACACGGCCTACGCGCATCCAAAGCTCCAGAAGAGCCAACTTCTCCGGACTTACTACGACAGTTGGATCAAGAATATACATAAGTTCATATCAGGCACCGAAGAGGGTCCTGATCAGTGGGTTGGCCAGATGAGCCCTGACCGCAGGTACATGGATTCAAGTAAGTATTCCCCCTTTCCACAATCAACAGACATAATAGCTAACATATCAATAGTCCTCCTCTGCAAGTCCGATAAGGCTCTACCCTACATGAGCGTCGGCAAGCGATCCCGGTCGTGGGGCAACCGTATCCGATCTTTCTTCATGCATGTCAAGATTGAAGACACTAAGGGCAAGAAGATTGATGTGATGACATGGCCTACCAGCATTGACCGAGATGGCAACATGCAGTTCGACAACAAACTTCCGAGTGATTTGACCGTCCCAAAGGAGCAGCTCAAGCCTGATGTCTTGGTCTTTGTAACTGGCTACACTCGAGATTTCCCTTTCTTAGACAACGAGTACCCAACCGTCGCTCAGACCAACATTCGAGAGATCTACAAAGAAGGAGATGTGACTCTTGGATACATTGGATTTGTCCGCCCTTCCATTGGAGCCATCCCGCCCCTTGCCGAGCTTCAGGCTCAGCTGTGGGTTCTTCACCTACTCCAGCACCAGTACCCTAAGGAAGTATCTACTGTCCGTGACTCCAATGCCCTCGAGTCCTATGACCTCGACTATCGTCTTCACCCCCGAGGCAACTACAGTTTCTATGAAACCAAGCGAGCTGTCGACCATGAGAGCTATGCCTATCAGCTTGCTCTCGACATTGGTTCTGCTCCCAAGGCCCGTTCGGTCATGAAGAAGGGTTGGAAGGTCTTCTACACCTGGGCCATGGGCTCCAACTTCAACACCAAGTTCCGAATGGTCGGTCCCTGGAAGTGGGAGCAGGGCGCGGAGAACATCATGCGAAACGAGTTGTACAACATTGTCAAGCGCTCCGGCGGCTTTGTCCGTAAGTATTCCCCCATGCCCCCTATCTGGATCATATTACTAACTGATCTCACAGATCTTGCGACCTACACTCTTGTCCCCCTCTTTCTTTTCGGAAGCATGAGCCTGTTCCTATATGCTTGGTACGCTATCTGCAACTATCTCGCCTCTCTTTTTGGCAGACACTCTGGATCTGCTACGAACGAACGGGACGCCCATGACGACCGAATTGCGTGAGTGGACATTGACATCAAATTTTGACTTTGAGTATGAAGCCACGAGAAGTTTTGAGCACATGAAAGGATAGACCTTGGGTCTTTTGTGATGTTGACTTACACCGACTATGAGAGGTTGGTTTGTGTCTTGCAAGTTGTTATTGGTTTTCTGTGGACTAGCGAAAGTCTTTAGTACTACGGAGTAGATCTTTTGCAGAAGACTAATAAACAGATGAATGACTTGTGATTCTTTATGATTGCAGCAGATGCAGCTGCTCAGGCAGTTTCATGTCACTCAGTACCTTCAATTCAGTGTGCATTCTCAAACAATTACTATCTAAGGTGAATTTCTATTCTCTATCCGTAAAGGCTCACTTGGATAAACTAAACTTACCTAAATCTTTTCATTACTTAGACGAGGTCCCCTTGCTGCCGCGATCTCGGTGAAGATCGGAGTGTGGGGGCCGTGGCGGGGCTCACCGAGGTGAGGCTGGCTTACCTTAGTTTTTTCTTCTTTTCAAGAATCGCAAATCATACTCGCTCCAACAAACGCAATGGACAAGGAGACCGTACAGCCCAATTCGTGGGTAGCCCTACGGCTCCCCAACGAGACATATCGCGTATTACAGGTCGTACCAAATACGTAAGCCAATCATCATTTTCCCACTCCCTGCACGACTAAACTTTGCGACAGGACAATCTCGCTGGGCAAGTATGGCTCATTCCCAACAAATCTGATCATCAACCGTCCGTACCACTTCACATACGAGGTCCAAGACAAGCGCGAGGGCGAGACATTTGCGCGCCTCCGCGTCGTACCCGCTAAGGAGCTCAATGCCGACGACTTGGCCGACACCAGCGCCGAAGCGACAGAACCAGCCGAGGGAGACGATGTTGTTGCGGCTGCAGATGGTGAGGAGCTCACTCTCGTCGACGAGAGCGGAAAGGTCCTCATCCGATCGAATCGCGAGATCATCGACGACTCGGCCCGACAGACTCTCAAGCCGGAAGAGATCGAGGAGCTCAAGCGCAAGGGCGCATCGGCGGGCAAGGAGCTGATCGCCAAGCTGCTGCTGTCGCATACGGCTATTGACCAAAAGACGGCGTACTCTCTGGCAAAGTATAAGCTCCTCAAGACGAAAAAGTATATTCGACGGTTCACGGTGTTACCTCTTGACGTGCCGATGCTAGCGCAGTGGTTGCTGGAGGACCGCGATGCTTCAAAGATCCTCGAGATGAGGCAGGAGATGATGGCGCTGGTCGGTTGCTGGGCTGATGTTCACTATGGAGGTGTTGCTACCGAGGATGCTGGTGCTTCGCAGGGTGGGAGGTGGTTGGTAGTGGATGATACGGGTGGCTTGCTGGTGGCATCTTTGGCTGAGAGGATGGACATCCTGCATCCCAAGCTTGATGAGGAGAACACGGAAGATCCCGCTGCACCAGAAGTCACAGAAACCAACACTGCTCCTACAGACGAGATGGAACAAGACCAGCCCCAGACAACAGAAGCAACAGACCCCGAACAAAAGCAGGAGAAGAAGCGATCTTCTAAGCGAAGCGACTTCAACGTCCCCTACGTCAACAGAAACACCCTCACCCTGATCCACGGCCAGACCCAGCCCAACCTCGCTCTTCTACGATACTTCAACTACGACGCCGCAAACGCCAACCCCTCTCCGCCCTACCACCCCCTCGACACCAACCTCATGGATATTTCATGGCTGCAGCTCCTGTCACCTGAGGAAGACGATGCATACAACAACAAGCCACCTGAGGCAACACCAGAGGAAATTGCGACATGGAAGACGAATCGCAGAGGGAACTATCACCGCAAGAGAAGAAGGTGGGCGCGTATTCGGCATGTGGTTGACACAACACGCGCCGGAGGATTCTCAGGTCTCGCAGTTGCAAGCACCATGGATCCCATCTCCATTGTCCGCAGCACAGTACCTCTGCTAGCGGGAGGCGCCCCCATCGCCATTTACTCTCCCACCATCGAGCCCCTGACGCAACTGGCCGATTGCTTTAGTGTGGCGCGTCGAGCCGCGTGGGTATCATCGCCTCCACCAGAGGTCGAAAGCAAAACAGCTGAAGAGCTTGAGCGCTGGGAGGGCAGCGAAGAGTTTCCCATTAACCCTACGCTTCTGCTCGGTGTGACTATCCAGACTAGCAGGGCACGACGATGGCAGGTTCTTCCTGGGAGGACACATCCTTTCATGATGGGCCGTGGAGGTGCAGATGGATTCTTGTTCACAGCATGGAGGGCGGTGCCTGTTGAAGGTAAAATTGAGGCGAGGGGAAGGTTCAAGAGGAGAAAGCTAGATACCTGAGTTGGAGAGAGGCTTTGGATCAGGGATGTCTTGATAGCGTTTGTATAAGTAATCGTGCAACTGGAGCATGTCCAGGTTGACGGCAATCTCATCCAGTTCACAAATCCATTCGATATGACTCAAGCATTTTTGGCTTCTTTTAGTTGACGTTCTAAGCCTTTCTGGCATCTATTTACTGCTTGTTCCTTCTGAGCCATCAAGGTAGTATGCCAGTGATGAACTTGTATCAATGAATCACAATATTTGTTGAAGAAGCTGTTGCACGGCGAACCTCTTGTTCATATCAATGAAGAAACAGAATTTTGAATGGCGATGCGATGCTGTCGCTCAATCCAATCTCATACTGCTATGAGTCCAAGCATCTCTTGTATGTGTGCCTGTAGTGCCTTGCATTGGGACGCGTGTGAATGATCTTTAAAGGCATCCTCCCACTCACTCTTATTCTTGTCCAACTGCAATGTCGAATAGCACGACCCATATGACTGGAAATAAGATTTTTTATCGAGGTCCTGTTTTATCTTCTCATTTTTGCTGTTCATGCTTTGACGGGTGATGGCACGTACGGCCATGGCCCTATGGAATTCCGGCTCAGGAACCTGCTCCTAGTTATTCCTTTCAAAGTCGATAGTCAACAATCCCAGATTCTCGGTTATTCGGAGTGGTTTCGAAAGAGATTGAAGATTGTCGAAATTCCGATAAGGGTAGCGAAAGTGCAGAGTGGCCAGGGCTACCAGCGGGAGCTTGCAGAACTTCTTGACGGCTTTCATCCAATCCTCATAATGCTTATAGGCCAACGTCCAAGAAGCAGGGGGATCTTCGTCAACGCCAACTTTTTGCCAAGCCATCAGCTCTGGTGCTTGAGGAAGACACGTGGGGTCGAAAATGATCAGCTTGATTTGAACCGATGGCACGACGGATATAACGTGCGGTAGAAAAAGGGTTGAAATTAAAATATTCGTAAATTTAACCAGTGACTCAGGTGAATAGAAAATGAACTGCAATCCTTGCAGGAGTTGCAGTTTCTGGAATCTGGGGTGCTCAGCAGATATAATTTCGAACGGAATAGCTTGTCCGTTGTCTGGTACAGTGACTTCGAGCATGCCGAGCTTTGTTTTCTGTGGAAAGCCGTGTTCATCTTTCCTCAAACAATAACTTCTATAGTGCTTGTAAATATACTCAACATGATTCTGGAGCCAGAATCCGAATACTAAAGAACTGTATGGTTCCTCCTCCAGCGTCCTGAAGACTTCAGGCGTCGTCCTGGAGAATACTACTCCAGGGGGTGCATGCTTATATGCCGTGGCAGAGACTACTGCTCCATGGGGCACATCATCCTTCTGGCGTGCTGCGGGAGACTTTCTTGGAGTAGATGATGCCTCTATGAATTCTAATGCTCTAGTGGGCGTGTCTAGCCGTTTTTGTCGACTTCGCTGGTGCTTCTTAGTGGCAGGTTTTGCAACCGCAGCCTACTCGAGTAATCAGATATACAAATACAAATGCGTTGATGAACATAATGACTTACCGGGTAAGACAATCTATCAGGCGGCTTCCTGTTTCGTTTAAGCCGTGGAGGAACGTACATGGTATTAAAGAGTCTTGGGAACGTCGATGGGCCACGATGAAGCGATGTCGAGAATCGTTAGTTGTAAATGAGGGGATAGCAAATGGAGACGAATATTGTGATGATGAGACTTTCGAACCCAATTGAAACTGTTGTATTGTCTTAAAACTCAGGAGGTGCAAGAATGAAGTAGATATGCGTATCGAAAAGTGAAGAAGAAGTAAGTGCAAAGGGGCTTCAGGGTAACAGAAGCATCAGTCGGTCTTGCTTCCCAAGCTCTACAACACCAATCCTGAGAATCACTAAGACAATGACATTGCAAAGGACGGTGGGTAGATTTGATAGTGCCGGAGCACTTCATTAACCATTCAAGCACTCTCGGTTTATTATATATATATATATATATACCGCTCCAACTCGTGTTTATTATTCTTCTTCTCTCTTCTGACCAGTTCCATCATAAAACGCAAGTGAACTCGTCTGTTTACATCCCATCCTCTCCTTCCATCAATTGACCTTAAGCCTGAGTTCCAATGATACATGTCAGGGGCTCCTGAAACTCTTGTCACACAAACGCCTTCCACCCGATTTTCATCCGAGCTTCTTGAATTCAGCTCCTAACTGTTATCCACGAAGAGGAGATGCAGCAATCAAGGCTAACGGAGGGCAACGCACAGAGACGTACTCGGATAACTTGATACATCCATAGCCTAGGTAATGTATTTTTATTTAAATTCTACACAGAAATATTGATTCACATACAGAAACCCCCTTTGGGAGCGAGAAACCTTCTGCTTAGATCAAGGTGTAAAAAAGGCTAGTCTAAAGACCTCTTAAGTTGATCCTAAATTTATCCAAGTCTTTTCGACACTTAGGATAGAGACCCCAAAGTTCAGTGCACCCTGAGACCAATGAAAAAAATATTCCGAGAAGATTATATATGAATTATGTATAGTTGTGAATTACGTAGCATACCATCCGAGTTAAGCCAGAAGACTATGGATACAGGGCTTTCCTAGGCACAGATAGAGTGCTCCTAAACTTGAACCGTTCTGCGGCCATACATAAGTGTTTGGAAGATGCAAGAAATGGTGCTGGCTGTTCTTTGGCTGCTTGCTACCCAAGAATAAAGATTCCCTTTTTACTTAATATGCCGTTTGGTGCGCTGGCGGTCTGCTATTTCCTAATCCTCATGCCATGTGCCCTCGACGGCTGGAAGGATTGACTGCGAATTGATAGTAGGGGAGTGTGTATTGTATATGTGTGATTCCGCCACATAGGAATAATTATATTGCTTCTTTATGAGGTTTTCGTATGAGAAGGGGATGTAGATGTCTGTTTATATTGCGGAAAGACTTAAGGGGGTAACTCTTCGGTGGGAGTAAAAAGAGTAATGAGTGGGATAATAAGATCTTTCATCGATGGAAATGATACTATCTTCTGCCTCTGTAGCTTTTGGGTCTTGGCCTCCATTTCGGCGGCTAGACCGACAAACAGGGACTGTATCTTAAGCTAGGATGTGATCTCAACGCCGTATAGCTGCGAATAAATGTTGGCTTAAACCCGTAGCCCACGAGGTCGAAATTGTACAGGTAGTGAATCTCCCGCACCGCGTTCGGATCGTCATCTGGTAGGTCGATTCTGCCGCCTTGCCCTCTACAAAATTCCCATTGCAAGCTGCAGTGAAGAACAGCGAGCGGGGGCAGACGATGGCCTTATGGACATGATGAACATCATCTCCGCAGGATGGAACTGGACGTTCTACTTCGTTGCCATCTTTCTTGCTGCTATATTCCCAGTCATTTTCTTTTTCTGCCTTAAGACGGCATATCGATGAGAAGCCAGTCTGAATACTGATATGACTGATAAGCTTAGTAGGGATAGAATTAACTACCAAGGATAAACGTTAAACGCCATCACCACAGGCAGAGTCTGGATCTTCTCATTCTCCGGAACTTACCCAGCACAACATTGACAAGTTGAAAACCAGTATCGCACAGCAATCTCATGTATCAGTAGACTTACTGTACATCGGTGGTCTGTTAAAGAGAATGAGTCGGTAGGCGAAGAAAACAGGGAGAGGCGTAAATAATCGATATTTAGATCCATGATCTAAAGCTGTTTGACTCGGAGTGGTTTGCTTTGACTCAGCGACCATGAATTCACGGAGACACCCTCTCCATATCCCCATACACCTGCAAATAGCTCCTGACTCACATTCTTAGGTCCCGTGCCTGGAAACCTAACCCACTGTACCTTGACCTCAAGACTGTCCTCCGGGTCTTATACCTTGGCACCTAGGACCTTGAAGATATGGTACTGATGGAAACCAGTTGCAGCATCCTGGTCTCCTTGGTTATGCTAATAAAGCAACGGTCTTATGATAGTAAATATATGGATAAGGTAATATCTACCGTCGAATAAATGGTCTCGAGATAGCCGGAGAACGGAGCCTAGAACTTCTTCTCGCCCATCTGATCTCTCTTCTTCTGATCCTGCTTGAGTGTTTGTGTTATTTCCAATGGGACGGGTGATTGTCTAGCTGTTATGAGGATTGCATCCGCTCTATCCGCTGGAAGCTGGACAGGTGTTAGCAACTGTGTTTGAAATGTAGAAGAACGGCGAGATGAAGGGAAACCTACTCCATGACTTTGATGGGCTTATGGTTGCTATACATAGTCTTGGGAAGACGATAAGTGAGCGGGGGAGGGAGGGGAAGAAGAATTCGAAGAGGTGTGAAACAGAAGCACTAGCCATTTCAACCGACCAAACAACAACAGCATTTCGCCATTGCTTTAACTCCCGCTGACGTGCTTGTTTGCTTTTCATCAGGTACGGTGAGAAGTTCGAAAGGGATATGATATATCTAGTTTATAGAAGAGTAATAAATGTTTGCGTATAATTTGCATATAGAGCTTGGTAAATATAGAGCGATCAAAACCAGTGTTTCTCTGTGTGCATTGGACCCAGCGTTTATGGTGGGCATAGCGGCGGAATGTTTCCTGCAACCGGTCTCACTGTCAGATGTTAGAATGAGAGTGTGTGGGAGGAGTTTTATAACTCACAGCCTCCTGTGGTTAGAACTACTCCCTCGTAGTACTGCTCTTTGAGGGTACGTTGTTCAGGCTTGTGTTCGTCCTCTTGCTTGCAAGGAGGGCTCGTTAGATGATGTAGGAGTGTATTATGTCTGTCTGTCTGTTGGAGGATAGAGAAAAGCGCCACCTGAAAAGTGATTGAGGACGCAGAGGAATAAAAAAAAGAAGGAGACAATTAATACCGGACCACTTAATCATTGGATGCAAGCCGAATGTGGTGGTGGGTAGTAAGGTAGAACTAGAGGCCGGCTCAACATTGTCGGGAATATCTCCAATAGCGAGCTTCTTCGCCGCTACACCAAGACGTTTGGCAATTTGTGTGTCAAAGCCCACAGGTACGGGTGCATCGTTGTACTGAATTTCGTAAAAACAGAAGCCCAAGATCGACTGATGATGCTTGGTCCAGTACTTTGGACTGACGCAGAAGTCTGGGTCAACAGGTATTTCAGGCACGGTGACTAGATCATCTTTGAGCCCAATAGGAATATCCATTATATCGCCTTCGGAGAGATTGTTTCCTCGGATCATGAGATGCTTGATCTTCTCGTATGCCAGCTTTTCATCGTCTGGGCGCAGACGGTGAGTCAATGTATCCCTGATATCAAGTTATAAGGTTCAGTATAATTATAAATTGGCCTAGTAGCCAGGAGAGATGCCGCGGTTCATCGCCAGGTTGATGACTACTTTGTTCATGAAAGGCTGGCAGAGATATGTCTTGATAATCTCAAAGACCAAGATCTCGCGCAATTCGTCTTACATCCACCTAACCCTAACCCTCATGTATATCGATAATGGTCTGCTTGTCGGTAATGGGACGTTCTCTTTCTGGTGTTACAAGGATCTCTTCACCGTAAATCTCTCTCTGCTTGTTCTTTTCTGACCGCTTTAGAGCTTGCTCCTTGCGAATCTCGTCATTCCTAACGCGCATGTTCTGGTACTCAATGAAGGCGCAGCTGTTCTGGTCCTGCATGGCGGAAAGACCTCACAGCTAAACCTCGGCGTGTACGAACTCAGGATTGTAGTATCCGGGAAATCTTGCCAGGTTGATCTCGTAGTGGAAAAGTTATCTGACGGTGAACTTGTTTCATCGGGGACAGTCATAAAACCGTTGGATGTCGCCGATTGGATTTGAAATGTTGGGCATATGTTTTGCAGCATAGACTGATGCCCCTTTTGGGTAGATATCATTTGTGATTACAAGGGTGCGACAAAAGCTGATGATCCAAAATTGTTCAAATGCGTCCCTAACCCTAAGATCAAGTCGCCTGCGCGCTGTACCTTGATCTCAAAGCCGATGCCGTAGAGATCTACCTACAGCTCGAGGGACGTACCGTGAAGATCGATGAAGGTCATGAAAGCTTTCGGGTAAGAGAACCTGAGATAGGCGGTGCACTATTCCACACTATCTGCAGGTCCTTTCTGGAAGTTAAGGACACGGACGAACTTCAAGCGCCGGCTCTCGTCGGCGTGCTGGTTGCGAAACTTCTCCAGCCGGGCGTTGGGGATGTTAGGGTCGACCTCGTGCTCGTGGAAGTCATCCTCCAGCGTGAACCACGGCTGGGTAACGTTGGGGGTACCGGCTCCCCTCTCTGCCAGTCTGATCTAGTAGAGCAGGGGTGATAACAAAGATAGGTGCCGAACGAACTGGTCGCAGACCTTAGCATCCTCAGGTGGGCCAACGAAACGCTTAAACATATGCTCAAAATCATCATTGAACTCTTCTAGGATAGTCAACAATAACTTCTCTCCACAGAAGTTAGCGTTTACAGATCGCTCTGCTAACCCTGGCCGTAGATTGTTATACCTTGGGCATCCTCGGAGCAGTCCAATTCAGAGAACATGTTTTTCATCTCTTTCTTCCAGGGGCGCGCCCGAAGTAAGATGGCATCAGGTTGTTTCTTAGACATTCGGACTTGGGCGTCATTACAAAGGTGATTCTCTGCGGCAAGCCATGCGCTGGGGATGATAGATAGCAGCGCCTATATCCTCCTGCTGGTTAGCCAGGGGCTCGGTTTCCCATGCTTCAGGGAGTCTTGGGCTCTCCAGTCAAGTAAGACTCCCCTATTCTAAGGAAAATGGCCCTTCTGTGGGCTCAACCTTGAGTTTTCCTGAGGTTTGTTAACACTCGAGATGACCAACTCAATTCCTGGTTTAAATAGAAATCCATGTTCTAGGATACAGGCCATATGCTAAGGGATTGTATATTGAGAGCTCAATGTTGTGTCAAGAGGCTTCCAACGACTTCTTCCCGAGACCGGTGACTTTAGCCGTGATAAGTTTCGCGGCTTCATCAATGATTGACTTGTGGCTAACAACGTTGGTCTTTGAGATACTTCCAGATACTGTTTTGGCCATGGGAGTGTGTGGATTTGCTTTTGGACATTCATCTCTTGTCTGTGTTTAAATATCTTCTGCGTCTGCGGTGTTCGGCATTGAGGAAGAACAAAAGGGATGGCAGGATAGGGAACTATATCTTGGTCGGTCCTGGGATTGCGGTGACATGTCTCGTTGACGTTATGGAGGTCGCCTCTTTGGTATAGCCGCGAGCTCAGGAAGATGGTTTCGTCGAGGTCGGTCCATTTAATGCCTTATTCTAACGCTTCCTTAAGTATCCGTTAACATATCAGCTGGTGCCGTTGAGTTTAATATACGATAATGGTTCGTCATTCCTCTGGCAGGGTTGGCAAATTGCAATGGCGAATTCATCAGAGCCCCATGATCTGCCCGTCACATAAGCTCCCTCCACGTCTTTGTAGATATCTAGAATGCTTAGGAGGGAGAGTGGGAGTGTCTTAAGATAGGGCCATCGTATTAGTGTTTCCAGGTCTTCATCTGTGACGTAGGTACGGAAGAGATCAAGGAAGTATCTGGCGTCGATGATGTCTGTTATAGATATATGCTCTAGGTTCTTGGACCATTGACTTAGATGCTTTGCTGGACCTTCTCTTTTTCGAACATCACTTGATGTCCAGTTGGATGTTGATTTACCGGGTGGGCACGATTTTATGGAGAGGCCAGTGCCAAATGGGACATGTCGTCGATTCGGTGAATCACGGTCAGCACGATCAGCAGTGCTTCGGCACTCCAACCGTGCGCGGTGGCCTCATGATGTCGAAAGACATGGTTAGCTTTCCTCGATTGTTCATAATGTCAAACTTGGTGCTAGCTTTTGCTGAGTGGATGTATATTATAGAACGAAACGTTGGTCTTTCCAATCAGCTTTTGATGCTTCATAGTGTGACCACACACCAAACTCGTGGGTCGTAAACGTAGCTCTGAGTTGACCCATTCTGTCGTTGCTTGCTATAGACGACAAGATCATACATCACCCCTTATCCTATTTGGGCGGTAAAGAAAGAATTGAGAGGGTAAGAGCCGAATTCATCGGAGGGTTTCCAAAAGCTTGGCATTCAAGTGTACATATCCGCAGGGAGGTTTATATAGCTCGTTAAAAAGGAGTCCGTGGTGTGTCTGGCTGTTGAAGTGATGATAGGACGTGCTCTAGAGCATACTGTTGGCGACTGAGCTTTATTAACTCTATTTCTTTGTGTGGATTCGCACGCCGAAACTTAGTGACAACTTCAGGCTCCTCCTAGCCTTGAATTAAATCGTTGATCTGGTCGTCTGGAAGAAACTTGTCGACATGAGTTCTCGCGGGTTGTGGTATGGGATATATATGCTGTAGTATGCGGTGTTCTGATTTTATCACAAAAATGATCTGAAGAATCTGAGTTGCAGAGAGGTGCAAGCACAAAAAGATTCCATTGCTGCAGTCGTGATGCAGGTTAAGGCCAACATTTGTGGTGCTCATGTTGGCAACAAAGATCTGGACGGTAGCCTCATTCGAGTTCCGTTCGTGGACTACCTCGTTGCGTTCACCTTGGGTATCGCCCGAATGAATTGTACTCACCTCATATCTATACAAGGTGAGGACTGCTACTGTCTACCTGTAATGTAGTTAGTGATTATTTGATCCAGGCTGGGATAAAGGAGGGATTTATAGTGATAATCCAAGTAGGTGGGATATGCTAACAATTTATAGATAATCCAGCCTAGTATTAAATTCTCACTATAAGCACTTACATCTGGGTAACCGCACAATGGAAAATATCCACCAGTGGTAGGGACCGGCGGGCGTGATGCGAATGTCGCGGGAGTTGGAAACCGACGAACGTACTGCTGCCTGTTGCGAGAGTAAGAACGCTCTCTATCCTAGTCTATAGGAGCAAATAGTAGGATCTGAACAGCAAGGGCAAGAACAAATGCCTTTGGAATATCTGTATCCAGAGCTTTTTCTTGACACCTTATATTATCTCTTGGTCGGAACATATATACTCTCTATGCTAATACCATAGAGCGGGTGCTCGAAGATTATAGAGAGAGGAATAGGATGTAAGTCAGAATTCAGTACTCGGACCGCATCCTAACGGCGGCCATGATTTTCCATTCTGTGAAGGGCGACAATCTATCTGGAACCAAGACACCTCGGATGGCCTCCAGCATTCGTCCGGGGCGTAAGTGGTCACGGACTTTGATGACCTCCATGGAGGCTGCCTGCAGTGTAGAAATGCTTGCCGGCCTTGTTGAGGATCGCTGTGCGAGGCTGGCGCATCGACTTAACGAACTGCTTGAATTCATGCTCGTTGGCCTGACGTGCGAGATCTCGGAATGCCGTCTGGGAGACCTCATATCTTCTATTGTACGGTATAAAGGCGAGGAAGCCCTCGCCATGGGTCTTAGTAAGGATGGACCACAGCTTGCCCCTGTGGTGTACTGAGGTGGCATTTTTGGCCGCGTGAGGGTAGTCAGTAGATGCGCCGCGTTCATGGCCGCGGTTTTTGCAAGGGACTTTAGGAGGTGCCGACGATTGCCATGACCTCGGTATATGATGGATCAGGAAAAATATAGGAGCATTTCTTGCGGCAATTTCTCTGGATTTACCAGATGAAACATGCTAATTGTCAGGCGGACCGTATATATATGGGATTATAATTTGTCCCAATCTATCCCAAACTGAAGAAGTCTTTTAAGGACTTTGTATCAAAGTTTCGTGGTTTTACCGTCTCCGAGAGTGCGTCTGACGTGAGGGAGTAGCGTAGATGGTGTTCTCAGAGTCCACCCAGTGTAAGTCATCCAGGAGACAGTGAAGCTGTACTGGTGATGCCGGTTCACCAGCAAGGAGAATAGTTGCAATAAGGCCCTATAACTATGATATCAGAGCTCAACGGACAGCAAATATAACGAGGATGACTTACCACATGGAAGAACTTCTGACTTCAGATATCCACTGTCGACAACAAGACAAATGGGCAACGATGACACATGGACCTGGCCCATAATATGCTTCAGTACCATGGCAGGAAGCAGTTATTGTGCCTTATTTGCTATAAATCGCTTCTATGCTCGCAGAATTATTGTCATTTCTTACTCGATGACAGCACTCCCGTAATCATTCTGGTGGCTTGGTAACTAACGCCATCACCGTCTTCATCAGAGGTGGGAAGGCCCTATTCCAGGATATTTTCAGTCGTACAATGATATGTGTGCGTTGATACCATAGACTTCTCTGTACGTTGTTGAGTCCCTGTTGATATATACAGAATCTGAAATTGTTTTCTTCTGTTCTAAGCTTCTTCTCAAAGGACAGCTCTTGTGTGAGACGGTTTGGTTCATTGGCCTTTTTGTATAAAGCTTTTAATATATACGTGTTGCCGTCCAGTTTCTTTTCATATGTTCGCCTGTATTTGAGGGCTGTCAGGACATGAGGAGAGAGTGCTTTTGGTGATTCTGGCCTGCAGATAGTATAGTTCTGGAATTACCAGTCGAATTTAATGAGTGCGCGGGAAGGAAATCTCTGAGCTGATGATACGAGGGTTTCGATAGGATGTCGCCGGTGCTGAAGAAAATGGTTTGGAAGATGCTTGACTTGGTCGATTTGTTTGAGGGGTCGGGTCGTTCTGCTCAGCATTTGGTGAAGACACCACTGGATGAAAAGCTCAGATAGCTGAACATGCGCACCGCTTCCATTTGAACAGTCATCGACTTACTGCATAGAGTAGCCCTTTTGAGCGGCTATGCTGTTAAAGTATGCCTTGGATACTTTAATGCAACCGCCATACTTATGAAAGATTGCTCATGACTGCCCCTCAAGAACCGCTAGCATATGGATGCCCGTGTCTGTGATGACTCCAGCAACTGTTCTCGTGTCAGTTCGCGAATCCCCCACAAAATCGTGGATTGGCATCCGGGTCGCGACCGGTGACCATGTCAGAAAGTTCTCCTCGTATGTAGTGACATGGTTGGGATATTAGGCATTTTTAGCTACAACTGAAGATACACAAAAGGCAAACAGGAGAGAACAATGCTTTGTCTTTCCCAATTTGGAATTGTGCGATAGCTGGCCTTTTATATGACGATTGGGGGTGGGAAGGGTAATGCCATTTATAATTCTGGTATTGGTTACATGCTTCCTGTCTCGCTTCCTTCTGAAAAAGTCGTCGATAGTGGCATTCCCGCAGAAAATGTTGAAGGTATACGTGGTCTTCTGTTGCCCATATAGGTATATCCTTCCTTCAGCCTGGTCTTCCCACGACACTTTCCACCAAGGTTCACATCGAATAAGCACATTAGCACTTTATAGATTTAGACCTTGGCCTCCAGCTCCTTGACGCGCAAGAAGGATACGAGGACGTGTACAGGCATTGAAGTTGATGATAGTGGCATTCCTATCATCTGGATGCAGTCGTCCATCATAATGGAAGATGCGTACCTCATGGTTTTGCTCCTGGACACAGGCGTCGAGCCTAGCATGGAGGATATAATATAATAATAAGGAAGAATGTACTAAGAACTCCTTCTTCCATTGGTGAGCTCGGTTTGGTCTCCGCTTTGCGTCAATGGGCCCTGCTCTAGTATCTTGAACAGTGAACGCTCATCGAAATGGCCTAAAGCTGCCTGGTGGCGAAGCCGTGCTTGCAAACAACACTCATCCTCTCTTCACGAGTCTTAGTGGCCTGAGGAGGCGCTGAAAACTCACTAAGCAGGTGTTGCATAATAGCATCAACATGCTCTGTTGTTGTTAAGCCTGAGGGGACAAAAGTACAGTAGCTACGGATCTCTTTACCAGTAGCCAGGTGTGTGTGAGAGCATCGGCAAGATCGTAGAACTTGGCACGTGCGAACAGCTCAGGCGGCATGTGGTTCTTGTCTAGCCAGTGGGTGTAGGAGGAACTCTAGCAGGGCGTCTCGAATTTTGTTGGCTTAGAGATGTCTGGAAATATGATGTGCACATCTTATCTTCAATGGGCACAAGTTCGATATATATAAAGCATTCGTGATCATGCTCAGGCTTGTCGCATATGACATGGACGAGATAGTTGCACGTTCGTTAAGGTCATGGCCAGCAAATAGCTCGTGCGATCGTCTTCTTTCTTCTCCATCTTGCTTTCCAGGTCCTGCTGACGTCAATGGAATCTCTGCAAGACCCGTGAGATCGAAGGGTGATGGTGATCGTATACTATTTTTGTATAAAGACTAAAGGCAGGGCTTGTGGCAGGTGTAAATACTGGTAAAGATTCGTCTAACAGTGCTGGATGCTGTAGTTCAAGAGCCAGCACTAGATGCGGACGAGGCCTCCAACGGCACGGTACATCATGTCCGATTCCACGGATTTGAGGAGGCTATGAGTATCCGCTGTAATGTGTTGTTTCAGTTCCAAGTTGAATCGACACACAGCCGATCCGTGTAGCTGTCCATTAGACTCGTGAATCTCGATCGACTTTCATGATTCTGGTTGATCTCACCCGACGTCATATCGGTAGATAATTATGGTTTCAGCACAAGATCTGACCTCGTTGAAGAATGCGGACGAAGTGTCGTGGCCTTATAGCTGTGAACCGTGTCCACTTCATCGAGGTCCGGTACTGGGTCATCGTCGGTCGGCGTTATCAGGGGCCTAGAGTTATCCTTCCAGATGATAACGGCGCCAGTTTAGAGGAGCTTGGTGTGGAGACTCTCTTTTGCGTTGAGAGACTTGATGACGCTCATGATCTCGAACGTGAGACTTGAACGCTAGAGTCGGTGCTTCTGTGTTGTCTTAGTGACTATAAGACTTCATGCCACAGTCGACTTACCGTGTAGAAGGGTCTTTCGTTCCTGGACCCTCAAAAAGCATGATATATAGTTGCGAAGTAAGAGTAAGACATCCAAAATCATCTCGCAATAATTTGAGGCCATCACCTCAGCACAAGAATGTTTCTCTAGCCCAAACTCCTTAGTCTCGAAGACGATGTTGGTCTCAAGCTCGTCATCTGTCATCGCCTCACTATAGCAAATAGATGTCTTGCAGCCATAGTAACAGCCCGCGATTTTGATCACGGTGAAGACATGAGGTTTCTTGCACAGTGTTCATCTGACCCAGTTGCTGCAATGATGCCGTCTGGCTGCTCAGCTGTTGCGAAATGGTCCCAGTAGGCAGGGACACGCGCCTTGCCGAATTTGCTGCTCTGGAGATCATACTGGGAGATCTGGCCTACTTGCCCTTGCTTGTCGCGAATGAGGAAGATTTGCCTGCGGCGGCGAGGTGTTGGCTTGGCACGTATGATCTCGCTGACGTCGGCGGCCAAGGTAGGGGGAATATAGTAATACCGTTATATAGATATATAATGCTAATAGTCGAAGGGAAGATGGAATATACCGTTTACTCTTGGCTTCTTGCCGCCAGCCATCGTAAGGATGAGCAGGGATATCGGCGATCGCTGCGGCCGTTTGCAAGGAACTTGGCGATGTTGGCGTGATATGGGTGAAATCCGCTGACACGGTTGTAAGGCGAAACATTTCTGCATGTTGGTTCGCATCTCGCTGCACCGGATATGTCACCTCCGTTGATGAGATGAAATTATGAGGCGACTTGCCCAGAGTATCAAATTGTCTATCAGGCTCGATTGAGCTGACCTGGCACTCTTCCGAGACGCGTGTACTTCTGGCCGGTTTCTTGCTTACTTCTAGGTCGCGGTCATCTGCATCCAGCATGCTGTCTCGCCAATTGGTCCTGTCCTTCCCATCGTTGAAGCTAAGCACGGTCAGGTGTATAAGAGGCCCGGATTGATACTGCCCCATTTAACCAGGATATCGTTTATCTCAGGCGCTAGCATCTTGGGTTCGATAGGCAGTTGAGAGTCCATATCCTACGCCGTTAAAGTCGGCGAGAGCTAGGTGGCAGTGTAGCTATAGGTGAGGATTATAAGTAGCAATGGCTGCATCTAGGAAGGCAGCTTAACGTACTTAAGGGGAAGTCAAGACGGTGGCCTTGGATGGGAGTGAAGATGTGTGGTTGGTGCTGGGCGCCAAAGAGGTGTATGCCGCAAGAAGCTGTCAGGCCGCGGGCTCTGTAGTATGTGCAACCGATCACGGGGGGCTGCTTCTGGGGGGTATGGGAAAGAGGCGAAAGGTATCGTATTCCTCTGTCTCAATGTGAGAGAAGAAAGTTAAATAGAGATGATTGAGTACCTTATATATGAATATATATGTAATATCAGGTTGGATGTTATGTTGTGAAGTAAGGTCTGTCTCGTGGTCGGGGATTTGGGAGAATTTATAGTCAGAATGAAGGCCTTGATTGCTTTCTATTTACCCAATATGGGGTCATTCAACAATTGATTGTTCAAGCGAGGCTAGAGGTAAATAAGTTGCCTAAAGAATCACATATGTTATCATGGAAACTAGACAATAGCATTGATGTTGGCAAACAGATCCATACAAACATGATGCCCCTAATTGTCAAAGGAGCAGTGCCAAATAGCAAAGGCCTTTAATCTCAAGCCACAAAACATGCGGCTACGTCTATGGTAACTTGTAGTAACTTGTGATAAGTTGTGATAAGATATGATGAGTTATGGTGACAATGTGGTAAGTTTGACAGGCCTGTGTAGGCGATTCATTTTGTCGCTGATTGGGGAATCTCCAGTGTACCGACTCTCCGAGGACTGAGAAGCGGACAGCAATAGGTCAAGTAAGTACTGAAAATGTATTTTGTATGACGCCAGCTCCTCGATTTGGTGATAGTCTTCTAAAAATGCCTTCTCTTCCCCCCATGCCAATACTCTACAGAGACTTGCCCATGAACTTTCTCTTGGTAAAGCTCAACCACCACTTGCTAGGCTTAGTCTCGTCCTCATCATACACCCTAGCGAGTAATCGAGACGCAAGCTCCTGTCGAACCTGCGACATATATTGCTTGAGCTGCTCGGCTTCTTGTCTGTCCCTAGGGGGCTCGTACATCTATTCGCAAACATTAGCAAACCAGTCAATCTGTCGTGCTGTTTGAGTTTGTCAAACCCACCTGGTTGAGAGGCCATGCAGGGTCTCCGGGAATAGCAAAGTTAAGGTCAAGCGCCAAGTTCAAAACATCCTTCTGGGCATCACGCAGAGAAGCCTGAGGTCGGATCTTTGTCAGACAATCGCTGACGAACCAGATTCCATACACGAGCAGACGGTCGGCAGGGCCTTGGATCTCAAAGTTTCGGAAGAATGTGTTAGCGCGGAAGAGGGCGAGGACCTCGTCGAGGATATCGTAGCTCTCGCTGTCGGGGTCGGGAGACTCGTTGGCCGGCAGAGGCGGCGAGGGGTTGGGGAGGGTGTAGGCAGGGCCTCTGGTCTTGGTACGGAGAGGGAGGAGAGGGAAGTTGCCAATTATGCGGGGGATGTTGGGATCATTGTTGAAAACGGAGTTGTATGCCTAGAGAGGTGTTGTTAGCTTGGTTGATATCGTGAGATGCGGTGATGCAATAGGAGATTGTGGAGAGTGTTTTTGTAGCTATTTGTGAAGTCTGGGTCTTTGGTTTGGACATACCGGCATCTTGAACAGCAGTTAACAGACCAATTCCAGTATATCAAAGCTGTTTGGGAGGGAAATGGACAAATCGGCGCAAGATACGGGCTTAGATGCTGAGTTGCGCTTCGTCACCGGCGGGGCTACACCAAGCTCACGAAGCTCACTCACTCGATTGCTGTGGGGCAAGGCTGGCAGCAGAGCAAAATTGATGCCTGAATCTATAGATTGTCAATCAGGCCACAAGCAGTGATGTGGCGCAGCGCGTGCGCCTCCCGTCCCTTTATGGCTGCCTAAATGCCATGGATGGCTCCTCACGTGAACTCGCTACTCATTCGCGCCGATTAGCTCCGCGACGAATCACGGTGGCGACGCGCTTTGTCCCTCGTCCCGCGTGCAGATTCTTCCTGGCGCAGATGCAGGTCGTATCCACTAACAACTCATACCTAAGAGTGAAAAAAGAAGCCTTGCCTTGGTTTCACGCCCTAAGTATGATTCATTCAGTGTCACCGATATTTCCTCTCTCTCTCCCCTCTCCCCTCCGTCAACCTTCTTTTTCTCTTTCACTGAAGAGTCTGCTTTTTAACAAGAGTTGCCTTGTTCTTCTTTTTGCTCATTTCCTATTGGACGCTAAAAATCTCCCCCTTTTTTTACTTTTTCCGTCAATCCTTTTTGACAAGGGCGACGCTCGTGCCAGACGCTAGCGGAGAGCTTGTCACTGGAAAAGACTGGAGATAAACAGGGAATCGTTAAGGGCGCGTCGCAGAACCAAGGCTCGCTCTACAACAAAGACTGAGAGGATCATCCGGCTTCAGGCAACCAACAAGTGCTGAAAGAGTCATCCAAAGGGGGGCAACTACAGATCGACTATTCAATCATCGGATGCTTGCATTTGAGTAAGTTTGCGCTATTCTTCTGTTCTTTTCCCTCGGACCCTCTGACATCAACGATATCCTTTCCTCCCCCAACCAACCCATTTATACGCAGCGCTAATCAGTCCTCCTTCGCGACAGTTCTTTGTTTGGAAACGGCAGCTTCATCGGACAGCTGCGCAGTTTGGTGGATATGGCGACTTCACAATCTTCTTCTTCTACCTCTTCGACTTCACCGTCGCGCAACGCCAACGCCAACGGTGTATCACTGGACACAACGCCCTGCACTTCACAAGCGCCCATTGTCGCCCCGCGAAAGAGGCGTCCGCAGCGTATCTATCGGCCCGCAAAGAACTCGCTCTACGATATCTTCCAGCAACACGCCGGCACATCGCTCTTTGTGCGACCCATTTGTTGGACGGATTTACATGCTCAGCTGCTCGGCGCGAGATGGGAGGAACTGCCGCCATGCGATACACCTCAGCCGTCAGCGGCTCCAGGCACGCCACCATCGCGAGGACATTTGAGTCCATCGAATACCATCATCAGTCTTAGCAACGCGCTCACGCAGATTCTCCTGCCCGACCCATTGCATCCTATTCTATCATCAAACGCTGTCAAGTCGATCCTCAATACGCTGTGGCCTACACCTTTCAACAAGCCGCAGTACCTGCCCGAACTCCATCTATACTTTGGCGGCCGCGTTTATCGTGATGCTGTACGCGCGCAGCTCATGTGGAATTACCCACCTGAGGAGGCAAAGTCTTCATACTCTTCATTCAAATCGGTTTCAACGCGACCCGCTGAATCCTTCAACATCTCGACACAGTCCTCACCAAACTACAGCCCCGCCAACCTACCCATGATCTGTTACATCGGCAAGACTCAATTGGCTTCAGTCCGAAACAACCTTTTCCGCGTCGCTTCTGGACCTGGACGGACCTGGAACGAGCCCGTGTTTCGCCTCCAGCAACTGCGAGCCCGTATCCTCGTACCTTCAAATTCCGATCACGATGCTCATTTTGTGGGCGTCTTTCTAGGGATGGCGCAGAAGCACTTCTACCCTACCCCACCTATGAGCGGCAGACGCGAGTCGCGCATTTCACCAGGACAGGGTATTCCTCCAAGCCCCAACTTCCACGACATCAAGTTGAAGATTCTCACACACGACATTGATACATCTGAGTTTATTGTTTACACTGGCCACATCACAAAGGAGTTTTTGGAGAAGTTCCACGATCCCTTCAAGGCTCCAGCTGACGATGACGATGCTATTGTTTCTGGTCTCAAGATCGAATACACAAGAGTTCCTATCTGGCCGATTCTGGGACTCAGAGAGAGGCTGGGCAAAGCTTTAGGCCAAGAGATTGTCGGATCGTTCAACCTAGATGAGATCGAGACATGGGAGAAAGACCCTGAGAAGCCAACTGGCGAGAAGCGCAAACGCGATGTCCTCACCGAGGTCGTCAGCAGTAGCTACGAGGAAGAGACCGAGGAAGAGCCAGCAATCGTTTCCAAGAAACGCTGTCTAAACGAGGGCACACCTGTGGGCGTGGTGATGTGAAAGCAAGCTACATGCAGCGTATGTATGATATGAAAGTGAGCTGGGATGGATATACCCCCACGGTTTAATTTTGAGGGCAACAGGACGCATTCGGTATACACAATACATTTGGCTGGGGCTGGACTGTCTTTGGGATTGCACGAAGACTCAAATCTGCCTCGCAGGCACGCATGACAAGGGCAACGGCGCAGGGTTATCAGATAGTTGACGGCGCAAGGTTAGATTATCAGGGTATGTATGAGCAACAAGCAGCATTTGGCTTTTGGGGACTGGTTATGAATTGAATTGAGCTTTCAGAGGGGACTGAAGTGAGGGATAGGTTTAGGACATGTACATATGCCTTTCTTGTGGTTTTGATCTTTCTAGCGAGATGGTCTGCGTTTGATCACGAATTCAATGACATTTCTTGAGCATTGTCCTCGACACTTTGATCTCGGTTGCTGTTTGGGTTGTTCGCGGGATAGAGCATTTCTGACCATTAGACTAGTAGGCTCGACACGAGCCCTTCAACTTGGAAGCCAACTCTCACAAGGAACTGGTTGTCAAAGAGAAACACATGTCTATTCTTTTCTCTTTACCCTTACGGACTCATCCGAACCTCGGAATGCTGCACGACTACACCATCTTTTTTACTCTGCTTACAAGAAAGCGGAGATATTTGAGTTTTCTCTAGACCTTGATCCGAACTTGCACCTGCATATCTTTAGTGTTCTTTTTAGGAATGGTATCGTGAGAGCTTCCTATTTCGAACATCGGAGAGTGGTTGTGCGTGTGATGGATTAGCGACTGTTAGTTCAGGTGTAATAATCTCTAGGTATTGAGATGCATGATCGCAAATACTACCAGGCCTGGTTACAGTACCTTGTCTCTGGATAAGGCTGAGTTGTGCTGGGTTGGGTTTGGGCTTTTACCCGGTAATTAACAAGGTTTTTTGTTTCTACCGCTTAATTTGTTTCAATGGTAAGAGGCTGGGGTTGGTTATGTGTGATGACGTTCTTGATGCGTATGTGAGAACAGGGGGATATTGGATCTATACGCGGGATAGAAATGTCAGATAGTGAATAGATTACTCAAAAGAGACATTAATGCCTCATAAGAATAATAATATCCTCGTATTAATTTAGTTACAGACCGACATTTGTAATGCTCCCCGCATTCTCGTTGCTATATTCCCCGGACTTGAAGAGGTCACCAGGGCCCGAGCGAACTTATTTAGACTACGGCAGACAAGGATCTCAGGGTCCGGGGTATGAACTCTTTTCGACTTACACCAAATGCCAATGCCATCTTTGATCAACTGTCCTTCCCCACCATCTATTCTGTCGTTCCTCCGATACCACCACCATCTTTTTTCCACATCTCCACCAACCACAGCAAACACACTATCACAAAAACCATTCAGCTGATCGTCGATCCCGACCCCTCTCCACGTGGATTACAGGGACGTCTTTTCTGCCTCGGTTTTGTAGAGTCAGACAAGAAGAAAAACTTGGAAAACACTGACTTGTATCCCTTTGGTAGCTGATTTCCCCACGGGGAAGCGGGGACTGCACTCGGCTCAGGAACTTCTTTGGGGCTGATACTTCTGTGAATACGGCGATGGCTTCCTCTTCTGGGAGCATGTCTTTGAGGAAAAGATGCAAGTTCACCGTCGACGTCGAACCGGGGACTGAGAGAGAGGGAAAACTCAATATGTTGTGGGATATGTCAAAGCGGGAGGGGACGAGCGCGCTGTTGCTTGAGAGGTTCAAATTGAGCACATTTCCCATGTGAAAATAGGATCAGCAATTCAACTGAGACAGCGGGATTCAGTATCTGTTGACTCGTTGTTTTGACGCTTGAGAGACTTAAACTTTGTTGAGCACGGCTCTCTCCGTGGTGATTTAGTTCAGACTTTTGTTCCAACTACCATTCTTACCTCTTAGTCTTACAGTTGAGATTCACAATGAAGTTTACAAGTCTTGTTTCTGGCTTCGGCCTTCTCACGGCTGTGGTAGCTGTTCCAGCTCCTTTCCCTGCACCAGATGCGATTCCGGCTCTTCAGCCTGTTGAACCAGCCACGCCAGCTCTGGAAGAACGAGCAGCCAAAGTCACAGTCGCTGTTCCCTCTGGAACTGTCATCGGCTCAAGTTCTGGAAAGGTCGACTCCTTTAGGGGGATTCCCTTTGCGGATCCACCGACGGGTTCTCTACGACTCAAACCGCCAAAGAAACTATCCAAGCCTCTAGGCAACTTTGACGCTTCAGGACTTGTTGGCCCGTCATGTCCTCAGATGTTCATCTCATCTGGTGCCCAAGATGTCATCTCCAAGTTTCTATCAGACTTTTTGGCTATTCCCTTCCTTACTCCTATCACTGGTCAGGAGGACTGCCTTACCATGACTGTTCAACGACCAGCTGGTACCAAGGCTGGTGATAAACTCCCTGTGTTATTCTGGATCTTTGGCGGTGGCTTTGAACTTGGTTCGAGCGCTATGTACGATGGAACTAGCCTTCTAGAGACTGCCATTGACCAGGACCAGCCCTTTATCTACGTTGCTGTCAACTACCGCGTCGCTGGTTTCGGATTCATGCCAGGTGCTGAGATCAAGAAGGATGGAAGTTCTAACCTAGGTCTTCTTGACCAGCGCATGGGTCTTCAGTGGGTTGCCGATAACATTGCTTCCTTCGGTGGTGATCCTGACAAGGTCACTATCTGGGGCGAATCCGCTGGTGCCATCTCAGTGCTCGATCAGATGGTTCTCTACGGCGGTGATGCCGATTACAACGGCAAGCCTCTTTTCCGAGGCGCCATCATGAACTCTGGTAGTGTTGCCCCCGCGGAGCCAGTGGATAGCGACAAGGCACAGGCTATCTACGACGCCGTTGTGAAATCGGGCGGATGCTCTGGATCTTCTGATACTCTCGCTTGTCTTCGTGGTCTGAGCTACGACAAGTTCTTGAACGCAGCAAACTCTGTTCCCGGAATCTTGTCGTACAACTCGCTCGCTCTATCATACCTCCCTCGCCCAGACGGTACTGTTCTTCCTGATAGTCCCGAAGCACTCATCGCATCAGGTCGTTACCACGCTGTGCCCATGATCAACGGCAACCAAGAAGATGAAGGCACTCTGTTCGCTCTCTTCCAGCCAAACTTGACCACTACAGCCAAGTTCGTCGACTACCTTCAGCAACTCTACTTCCAAAAGGCCACCAAGGAACAACTTACCGCTCTGGTCAACACTTATCCCACCGCCCTCAGCGCAGGAAGTCCCTTCCGAACATCTCTCCTCAACGAAGTCTTCCCCATGTTCAAGCGCCGCGCTGCCATCTTCGGCGATTTAGTCTTCTCCCTGACCCGACGAATCTTTCTCCAGACAGCAGCCGAACAGAACCCCGACGTCCCAGCATGGTCTTACCTCGCGAGCTACAACTACGGCACACCTATTCTCGGAACAATGCATGGTTCTGATCTGCTACAAGTCTTTTTTGGCATCTGGCCGAACAACGCTATGCGCAGTATCAGGACGTACTATTTCAACTTTTTGTATAATTTGGATCCTAATAAAGGCGTTACCAAGTATGCGAATTGGCCAGAGTGGAAGGGGAGTAAGAAGCTTATGTGGTTTGAGACGGCGAATAAGAACAGTATCATTGATGATAACTTCAGGACGGCGCAATATGATTGGATTTCGAACAATGTGGATATTCTGAAGGTATAATTTAGGATATAGTTATGAATTGATGTATACGTTTTGCTTGTTCAACGTTCTTGAGATTGGCTACGTATCACTAGTGAATGACTTATTAATGTCATGTACACCTCGTAGAGTGCCCTAGAGTTGAGTTTACACCATCAATGTCTATCCTCACTATTGTCTTTCTGAAAGTCCTGCCTGTCATCCCAAGTCTATTCAGAGAGTTAGAAAGGCCAAGTACCTCATTATCCAGCCCATCAAAGACATGCTCCAATCATGCTCTGCTCCAAAGCTCTGCCATTTTCTCGATTTTCAAGGACATGGGTTCTAGTTGTGAGGATCTCTTTTCTTGACTCAGCTATTGCTCTTCAAGTTGATACCTTGAGCCGTTATCTTTTATAACTGCTGAACTCCTCTTGTCTTGTGGTCTTCATCGCCTGTCGAGTCACTCTCTCCTATGTCAGTCACTCATTCTGTTGGTACATCAACGGCTGGAGATGTTCGTTGGCAGGCCAGCTAACTTTCAATGACTAGCATAAGCTGTTTTAGTATTAATCTTGAGTTTTCTCTGAGTATACCTTCTGACTCTATCCAAATGATGTATGCATACATATGTTGTCGAAGCATTTCCTCACTCTTCACCCAAAAATGAAAGTTTAGAAAACAGGCATAGTCAAAACCACACGCATGTTATTGTCCATACGCCTCAAAGGGCATTATATTCCACTCAACGCAACACTATGAAGTGAGAAACCGTTACGAATGCTAAAAAGGAATAATTTTCCGTTGATTTGACTGTCCAAAAATGCAAAAGAAAGGGTCTGGCCGGGGATTGAACCCGGGACCTCTCGCAAGCTGTGCTGTAGGGTTTTCCCTAAGCGAGAATCATACCACTAGACCACCAGACCGATCAAGGTTCCGAAGAACCTGTTGTGGAATCGTTGACACTGAGTTCCGAGTTTGATACTATATTGCACAGAATCACAACTTACTGTAGTTGAGGCCAAAGCACCAGGATCATTAGGGCAATAGTCAAGATATCAGAGATCAAGTTGGGATACTGTGAGAAGAAGCTGTTAATCTGGTCTTTGAACCTAGCCGAGATGACCTGCCGTTTCAGTTGCGTCGATGTCGTTTTTGGATTCTAACAGAAACTGTCAACGGTTTCCAAACGTCAATGCAGCCTTCGAGCCAAACTTTGAAGAATCTCAACAGTCGTCATATTTCAGTGGTATTTAACTTTTATTACAAACATGCTTCTAACATCATAGTTTACACAGTCAAGCATATCCATGAGCGCTGAGCCACTCCTTGAGCTTCTCAGAATCACGCTCGCGGTACGCAGCACGGCCACGAATCTTATCCTTGACAGTCTCCAGAGTTCGGTTGAAGCTGCTGGTATCCTTGTCGGCCATGAACTTCTCAATCTCGTCAACAGCAGACACGTTGGTGAAGCTGCCCAGACTGAGCTTCATGTATCGGTCGACGACAACAGGGTTGCCAAGCTTGGTGATGACGGCATCCCAGTTGTCCTGCATGAACTTCCATTGCAAAGGACGGCCAATGACGTTGCTAGCGACAGAACCACCGAGAACGTGCATGTCTCCGGCAGGGACGGCGTTGGAGGGAGGAGACTCGTTGAAGTTGAAGGGAATGATCTCCTTGGTGAGGAGCTCAGCATCCTTGACAGTGCCAAGAACGCTGAGGGAAAGAAGCTTGCCGTCGATAGACTTGGTGTTAAACCACTCCTTCTTGAGAATCTCAACAGTACGGGCAGGCTCCTTCATGATGGCAGCGCGCCAGATAGCAGTACGCAGAGGAGCGGGAATAGAGCCAGCCTCGGGGTTCTCAACCCAAGTGTTGAAGCGCTTCAGGGCCTCCTCAGTCACACTACTCATGTTAGCCCAGTCAAGCAACGGGTACGATAAACTTACGCAGGGTGGCCGCAGGCAACAGCAACACCAATGATCTCCTTTCGCAAGATACCAGTGAGGTAGTCCTCGCCCTCAGGGAACTCCCAGCCAACCTCCTTGACCTTCTGGTCAATGAGCTTCAGGGTGAACTTATCCAGGGCCTTCTTGATGGATTCATCCTCTCCGAAAACAGACTTGACACCACCAATGGAGTCAAGAACCTGTCGCCAGACCAGAGTATGGTTCTCCTTGCCGAATCCCTCGAGGAAGGTCAGCAGAGCAGGGGTGGTGCCGTTGCCGGCAAAGGCAAGGTCGGCGGTGGAACCAATGATAGAAATCTTGTCCTCAGTGCTCAGCTTGTCTAGCTGGTTGCTAAGCTTGGCGAGACGCTCAGGGGGGTAGTTGACACGGTAGAAACCAGTGGCACCACTGTTGAGCTTGTAGAAGTCCTCGTCAACGTCACGGATGGTGTCTTCCTTGGTGGTAAGAGACAGGGAAGCAATACCTGCGTGGTCCTTCTTGCCCTCGAGGCCGAGAGGAACCCACCAAGTAGTGCTGTCATCCTCAGGCTTAACATCTCCGGTAGACAGGAATCGAGACTGCTTGACAGAGATCTGACCAGGCTCCTCAGCAACAGTAAGGACGGGGTGACCGATCTTGGAGATCCAAGGGTTCATAAGCTCAGTGACGTTCTTGCCAGAGGCTTCGCCAAGGGCGTTCCAGAGAGCAGTGGTCTTAGCGTTTCCATAGGCGTGAGCCTTCAGGTAGTTAGAAACACCCTTGAGGAAAGTCTCGACACCGAGATGGTTGGCAAGCATGCGGATGGCAGAGCAACCCTTGAGGTAGCTGATGGAGTCGAAAATCTGGTTGACATCAAGAGCATCTCGGACAGGAACGTGGATAGGGTGACTGGCACGGATACCATCCAGACGGAAAGCAGCCTCCATACCCTCGTTGACAAATTGAGCCCAGACTTGCCAGTCAGGGTGCAGGTGGTCAACGGCGTGCCAGCCGACCCAGGTAGCGAATCCCTCGTTGAGCCAGAGCTCATCCCACCAATCCATGGTGACAAGGTTGCCGAACCACTGGTGAGCAAGCTCGTGAGCGACGACATAGGCGACGGCGTTCTTGAATCGAGGATCAGAGGTCTTCTCATCGTAGAGAACCTGGGTAGTACGGTAGGTGACGAGACCCCAGTTCTCCATGGCGCCGTGGGTAAACTCGTGAACAGCAATCAAATCGGACTTGGGCAGAGGGTAGTCGATGTCGAAGATCTCGGAGAAGAAGTCAATGATCTTGGGAGCGTGCTCGAGAGCCCACTGACCCTGCTCCTTGAGACCACGGGTGGTGTAGACACGGACAGGGATCTGCTTGCCGTTGTACTTGCGGTCGGTGAAAGCCTCGATGTACTCAAAGTCACCGACAGCCCAGGCCAGCAGGTAAGTGCTCATGACAGGAGAGGTCTCAAATGATACAATGTTCCAGCCATCCTTGGAAGGTCGAGTCTCCTTGACAGGCATGTTGCTCAGAGCAACCTGGTCGGAAGGAATCTCAATATCGAAATCAAATGTGGCCTTGAGGTTGGGCTCGTCGAAGCAAGGGAAAGCTCGGCGGGCATCACAAGCCTCGAACTGTGTGCTGAACATGTAGTGCCATTCACCATCGCTGGGAACCGAAGCAGAAGGGGTCTCGGCAGGCTTGTACTTGCTGCGGTAGAAACCAGCCATCTCATTGTTGATGATACCCTCGAACTCGATGATCAGGGAAGCCTTGGAAGCGACGGGGAGCTCCTCGTCAAAGGTGATGGTGGAGCGCTGAGCCTTGGGGTCATAGTCGAACTTTGTAGATTCGAATGTCTTGGAGTCAACGGAGACCTTAGCGTGAGAGAGCTTGAGTTCGAGAGTGTTGACGATGATTTCCTTGGTAGGCTTTGTGATTTCCGAGTCGATACTGTAGAGCTGTCAGAGCTAGCTTCACGATGAGGGGTAGAGGCGTGACGTACGTAACGGTTCCCTTGTAAGTCCAGTTGGTGAACTCGAGATCCCTCAAGGAGAGATCATAGTGCCTGGGCTTGACATTGTCGGGGAGAACATCGCGGTCAGTCATTGTTTCGTTGCGGGCGAGTCTGGCGTGGGCGGAGCAAGCTCGATCAGAGATCTTGGGGACAAGACTGTTTGTTGTGTTAGCAAGCTATCGCTCTGAGCTTTAGCTTAGCGAGTCTCGAGTTGTTCACAAGAACAATGGGGTATAATGAGAATAGAGAAATTGCAGAAGACAGACGATGTGAGGGTGGAACAGGCGGCAAGATATAGCTTGACAAAAGGGCAATGGACTAAGGTAACGTAGGTAACGTAAGGTAGGCAGAGAAAACAAGAGCGTGATGATGCATTGCCGTGTAGGACCCCGCGGTTGGTGGGGTGTGGGCCGGTTTCCGTTAAGATCCCAGCTGCCCCTCCCTCTCTATCTCCATTCTCTGTCTCCAACGGAGGAGGCGGAAAGTTTATAAAGGGATAACGTACCTCCGAATACCGATTGGCATAGGCCGTCCATTATCACGGCGACTATTCAACGGCTTCACTTGACCATTTACAAGTGAAGCAAGACCTCTCGAAAAGATACCACAGTTGACAATTCCAGTAGAAACAGATACAGACGGTGCCGTCTGCCGTGTAATCACCGATAGTGGGCTACAATTGCTCCACAGACGTAGAGGCAGACGCAGATGTCGCAAAAGGCCCTTCGAGGACGACATTTTGGCCCGGATCCTTCACCCTTTTCAGGAGTGATGCGTGCGCCGTCGCAATTGGGCAGGTCGTTGATGGGTGAACTCTTATGGGATGCCAATGATATCCTCTTTTAGCAACTGAGAGCCCCCATTGATGGCACTTTTGTAGCGTAGCTGCCCCCAGTATCGTATCAGTATTAAGAGAGTGTCGATGCTGTGTCGAAATTTTCGGGTCAACTTAAGGCTCAGGGCCGTTTGGTATGCCGTATTGCCGGCGACAAGCGAGATGGCCGAGCCGTGTGTATTGTGTCATGACATTGATTTACACTGTACATCATGAGATAGGGTAACTCGTGGTGATTTCAGAGGAGCGAGAGAAACCACAATGATATTGCAGAGATTCGTTAAACTACACAAAGTTTACACCAAACAGTAGATGTATGAGTTTGGAACATGAACCAAACTGGGAGAGGATCGAGAAAAGCAACGCACGCCTTCACTGTGACCTGACAAAACTTAGTATGAACTTAAGATGGAATATCCTAAATTTTACAAGACTTTTATGCTTTCTTAGTCAATCTTTGGGTAAATATCCTCATTACTTAGACACGATTATACCCAAGTCATGATAGTCACAAATCCAATTGTCACACTGCTTGCTATTGCTTTCTCATGATTCAATTCTGAAATCAGATATAGTTTACGCTTCTAGCGCTCAGTTGAAATGACATTCTACCCATTATTCCAGCCAAAGAGCAATTTGCCGATCCCATGAGCTACCCATCAACACTGCCACACTTCTTTGAAGGGCAAGCTTGATCCAATCTCACCAAGTAAGCCTTATTGGCTTTCCATACCAGTACGCCATGCAACCCAAGTTCAAAAGCGCTTCCCAGTAAAAGCAAACCCATTCCTGCCTGATTGAAAGTATCAAATGCTAACCTCCAAATACCATGCATCCTTATTGCTCATCATGCATAAACCCTATCAAAACAATCCAATCCATTATATCTATGTCGACATCTCGTCTTGCTCAACCTTTGTTGCCACGGCATCCCACCAAGGCCCATGGGCTGCTCTGTCAACCGTTCCAATCTTCTCCAGTAAGTTCGAAATCTCTCTAACTCGATCAACAAACTCAGAAAGTCCGAGACCGGCTAGCTTCTCGCCAGCCGTGTTGGCCGCCTTGACCTTCTCGCTTGCTGATCCAGCAGTGAGGCGGGCAAGAATGTTGCTACGAAGACGGGTGAGCAATAGTCGCAGAACAGGTTCTCTAGGCTCGTTTCCGTTCTGTGCCATGTCTTGACTGGCAGTCAAAACCTTGGTAACAAGAGCGCGGAGGTGGCTCTTGGTAGCCGTAGGCATCGACCGTCCGGATTCAAGGGCAGCCATGACACCGTCCACAGTAGCTTGGAGAGGATGACCAGCCTCGAGAACAGCCATGATGCGTATTGCTTCCATCTTCCATGAAGACCGAACATCCCGCTTCAAGAGGTTCTTGCACTGCAACAGAACAGCACCAGCGGTAATAACCCGCTGAATAGTGGTAGAGACTTGGCCGATGCGGTTGTAATCTAGTCGGAGCATCTCTGGGACCTCCTCAATGGGTGGGGGAGAGATCCTGGTGAAGATATCCACGAGCATCTGCGCATAGAACTTTCCAGCATTCGGTCGCGACCTCGGATGGTTGATTCCCTCTGGGTCCCTCTTCTGAACTTCTGCAAGAACCTTTGCTCGGGAAGCCTTCCAGGTCGCCTCAGCTGCTGCGAGGCCAAGCTGGCCTGTCTCAATATCCTCGGCGAACCTCTTAGCTTCATATGGCGCCGCTGATTGGATAAGCTGAGGTGCAGCACTTCGCAAAAGATAGTTGATGTAGTCGCAGAGCATCACATCAATGAACCCGTTGAGGGCCTCAACTCGATCGATAATGTCGCCGTCTGCCAGTTTGTTCTGGATCAAGTCCTGAACCTCTTCATCGCGAAAAGGGGCACATAGTTTGGGCAGAAGTGACGACATCGCAGTGAAGAATTTCTCATATGAGAAGTTGCCGAGGGCGAATTGCCGCTCTGCCATCTCGGGGTCCAGAATTTCACCGATAAGGTTATACATGGAGTTACCCGGCTTGAGCAAACGCTGGAGCCTTTCTTTGATGTAGCTTGCGATAAGAGCGAAAACCTGGAAATTGATCCCACTGTCCTCATCTGTCATAGTGGTCCGCATCTTCATATATATGAATTTTGAACGTTCCGATTGCTGTTCTCGGTATTCGTCAGGCGAGAGCTGATATTCCTTGTTGATGGCCAGCTCATGCACCACAATCCTGTTGTTAGGCAATAGACCATTGAGGCCGGTCTTGGGCGCGGGAGCCTTCTCCTGGGCTTTGCTGGCTGGTGTTGCAGGAGGAGTCAGTGTTTGAGACTCGGGTGAGACCAGACTTTTTGCTGTCTCAGATGCTTCTCCGGGTGCGTTCTCAGCCACACGGGGCTTTGTGTCTCCGGTCTTCTTTTTGGCAAGTCGATCTTTGCGGGCTTGAGCAACCGCGTTGAAGATCATTTCTTTGCCCTTTTCTGCACCTGCTAGTTTCTTGATCCGCACTATGAGCATCAACTGGTTGTCTTGGATGCTCTTCTTATAAAGAGCTGTGGCAGCATCGTCGGTTGTGTCCTTGACGGTATGGTAGATTGCGTCAAGTTCGACAAACTGCATAAGCATGACCTCAATCAACGCATTAGAGTCCCGAGATTTCCAAGCGATGAAAGCATTATAGAAAGTGGCATACGCCTCAGGAAGCTTTTTCTTGAGTGCAGGTGGCATGGTGTATTTGTTGGCGGATGTCAAGCGAGAGAGGGTGTTCTCAAAAGAAATGAGCAAGTCTCGCGCCTTGCCTACCAAGCCTTGTAACTGAGGATTGGCAAGGTCCGTAGAAGGCAATCGGTGAGAAGTGAGTACATCCACGACGTCTTCATCGCCATTGTCGTTCTTGTTGCTGAGAACTTGATTAGGATGACCAAGGATCAAGAAGGCACTGAGAAACGTGCGAACGGCTGTCATCTCGCCAACCGAACCAGGTTCACCCTCCTCAAGACCACACAGTCTAAGCAACTGTGCCGTGATGACAAGAACCCGCTCCTGAGCCAGGAGCTCAACGACAGTATCGAAGTGTGTATCTCTGATGCCATCCACGGTTAAGCCGAGGTTGTTGAACTCGGAGATGGCTCTCTTTCGGAGGCAGCCACGCCACCACCATTGGATACTCCTTGCGGCCTCATCTTCCGTGGGCTTGCGTCTCTCTTGCTCGACATCGGGCATGGGGTCTGTGGGCTTCCTTGCCATAATACTCTGTCCACGACTCCGCTTAGACGCATTCTTGGTTCGCAGTTCCTCCCTTCGTCTTTCTGCCTCAGCCATTCGCTCCTCGATCTGAGCCTTCAGTCGGGAAATGTCCTGCTCTCGCTTCTCCTTCATAAATTCGGCAACCTGCTTTGCTTTCTTGACCTCATCCGCACAATTGGCGACAATCTCCGCTAAATTGCGCTCCCGGGCCTGCTGTGCCGCTATGGCTCGCTCCTCCGATAGTGAAGTGTCTCGATGGGTCGCTTTAGCCAGGGCCGCTCGAAGGCGAACCTTTTCGGCATGCGCCGCTCGATCGGCAAGTCGCGCCCTGCGGTCCTCAAGAAAAGAGGCGCGGCGAAGATGTTGTGCGACATGCTTGCTCTGTTCACCTCCGCGGTGATTTGATGGCTGAATAGAAGAACATCGCGAGTGAGCAGACGAGATTGAGTTGCGGCGCGACGAGGCAGCCGAATCTCTGCGACGAGCCTGCGTCGGGCGATAGAAGCGAGCGGCAATGTGGGGAGGTGGTGTATAAATTCTCGGGTCGTCATGTAGGACATCGTCTTCCTCATCGGCAGGAGGCATGGAGAGATCGAGTGTATCTTCCATTTCATGGTCTGAGGACGCACCGTTGGACTCTTCGATATTGCGCGAAGGCTCCGCAAGGTCGTGGGAGAGGCGGCGCATCGTGTCGGCGGCTGATGGCAGATGTGACATGGCCACCGCTGGAAGAATGTGTTGTGAGGTTACCAGAGAATGAATCAATGGTAAAAGCAAAGTAAAGTCAAACCCAGGGCGGGAGATTCGTCTTGTCGACGCCCAAACGGGGGAGGCCGGTTTGAGGTCAGGCTGGGCGCTGAAAGCGTAAAGTAGAGTCTAGAGGCTAGGATTGTTTCGTCTGGGCAACTCTGGTGGCGCAGTGGGATCCGTGGGTGGTTCTGAATCAGCAGCGAAAGGCTAAAACGGGGAGGTCTCAAATCCGCTAAACGAGCCCACCAAAGAATGGATCAAGGGTTGAAATGAGAGACTGCGTAACAAGTCGCGATGAATGCGTATAATAAAGGCGCAGATGAGTAGAAACGAGGGGAATGCGGAAGACAAAATATAAGTATTGCACAAGCCGTTTATTAAAAGCTTACAGAAGCGTCAGGCTATTGTGAATAAAGATAAGATGGAAAGAGAACAGAATGGAAGTGAGTAAGGTTGGAGGAGGGAAAACAGTAGAAGACAGCCAGTGAGTGCCAGGTGATGGCGGGGGAGTCAGACCAATGAAGTGTAATTCCTTATCGTTGGACTCGCACTTTCCCGTTGTTGCAGCTGCAGTTGCATATGCAGTTGGTGGCTTCCAAGTGCCGCTCTTTCCACTGCTTGCGACGACGACGATAGGGAAGGCACCCGTTTCAAGGACGATGAGATGGATGCATGCGCCGCGACTACCTTAAAGGGATATGCACAGAGTGGGAGGGGAGGGGAGGGGAGG